>JAUTBX010118081.1:0-11480 GCA_032361465.1 Lepetodrilus tevnianus | reverse complement strand
CATGCAATATGAATGCAATGTTTTGGGGTCACGTGGACCAATCAGATTGCCGGATTCACTGGATATTTATTTATTAAAGATTAGCATCCATTCATATATGATGCACTTGTTTTCTTTCTCAATTACCCGTAAGTTTCTTAATGGCTGAATTCATGCCTAGATCATGTCACATCCGGCTATGTTAATAATAACGGCATCTTCTTACAGTATCATCAAGCAAGGTTTATTACGCCAGGGTTTCGCTTCTCGAAGCTCTCATATCTACTACGAGACCATATAAGAGCTCTCGTAGCGATCCTAAATACATGGGAATCGTGGACTTACGAGAGCGCTATGGTCTCATCGTGGATGTGAGAGCTTCGGGAAAGGATACCAAGATCATTCGTCTTGAATTTGACATCTGGGGTGCGTTCAAAGTGATAAATGCTTGTGAGCGGCCTACAAGCGATTTACTAAACTAGTCGCTGTCTCAAGAGTCAGATGAACAGTATACGTGACAGGCAACCAGTTTAGCTAAGCGATTGAACGCACCCCTGCTGATTGAACGCACCATTGATTTCAGCCACAGTCTGATTATAAGAAGGAATGTGAGTGGTTAGTAAAGACATACCGGCGATAGTGTCCGCCGCTATGTTATCGGTGGCAGTATTAGACGAAATGGTTCCTATGTGAATAGTTGGTGCCGTATTTGACCCTTTGGTAATTCTTGCAGAATGCCGAGTAGTCGTTGATCCAGTGTTGGCTGAAATAAATGAAAAATACTAGATAAAAATCAACAAAAGTAGATTTGTATAGAAACATTACTCAGTAGAATGCGTGTATTCTGATCATGCCTAATAACGAAACATAAAAGGGTTTGTATTTTACATAACATGCTAGCTTTCAGCGATCGGTTGTCACAATCCCGGTGATCGTATGCGCCGTTAAGCTTGTGGAGGCAGCCACTTTAACGGCCCGTTAAGGCTTCGAACAGCCAACCCAGATTGTTAGTTAACTCACAATGATGTTATTTGCGGTTATCCTGTCAAATATGATATTTAAAGTGTAACATAATCTTAGAGCGTATTTGTTTCAATCGTTCGACCATTTGACGGTCGAGTAATGCAATTAGCCAATGAGGTTATTCGTAGCATGTGTGTTGGGCCATTGGCTAATTTCATCACTTGACCGTAACACTAGAGTTGGTCGAGTGATGAAACGAATACGCTCTTAGTGTGAAGAGTACGAGTGATTGTATTACCTGTGCTGGCACCTCCTACACCAGTACCGGATCCAGTATTGATCGAAGTCACTCCGGAACTCGTGGGCGGAGCAAAGATATGGGCAACGTCACCACCTGCCGCAAGCCTTTCCAATGCTTGTAATTCTGCTGGTTGACCGATACTTGTTGCTGAAACAGATATAGGTAATTTAGTAAAGAATCGTATTTATTAGAAACAAGTTTAATTCATGTATGTTACTGACATTATGTTCGCATTGTAAATTAACAGTTAACTAGATTGTTAACAGAAGCTGAGACTTGTAAATGTCAATATTTGAGATTCATGATCTATTTATTAGTAATTATGGTGTATTTCTGCTTTAATTCCTAATTAATATATACATTTTAATTATTAAAAAAATCCCGAAGAAAAATACTAAAAGGTATGTACCCGTATTAGAAGTGGCTGTGTGGTGTATGTTGGACGAAACAGCTTCGGAACCTGCCGAAGCACCAATATGTGTACTTTTGCTACCAGTTGTTCCCAAAGTTTGTGATTTGCCAGTAGGAATATTAGAGGCTGACTCGATGTTGGCTGAAATGGAAGAATTATACTAATTCGAACTGAATACAGAATCGTATTTTCTATGGGCTGGTTACGTTTTGTGTATGTATAATCTCTGCTTAGCAATTAACTATGTCAATTGTAAAATAACGTCCGTCCTTATATCAATATACATTACCAGTATATTTATATATCTTTCAGCAACTTCATGCCAGTCTATTAAATAATAATTATAGTGTATCAAACCAATTACATTTTAAAGCAACAATCTGAATTAATAATTCCTGGAGTGAATATACAACGTTGACATGTATACCTGCGTTAGTATGGGCCATGCTCCTTTCTAGCTGTTCTGTGTGTACGTTATGTCTGAGACATGCACAGTTAGAAAGGAGCAACACCGCACAGTGTTCTCGGTGTCCGGGACATGTACCAGTGAAATATGTTGTGCAGACCGCACAGTACACAATCCGACATGGCTGCCACTGGCAACCTACTCTGTGCTGTGCTTGCTCACTCCGTTCTAAAGAACAGCACATGTACTGGACATGTGACAGAACATTAGAAAGGAGCACACCCCAGGACTCTGTTATCACTAGAGTCAGTGTTAGACGTAAATGTTCCGGGAACACCACTAAGGCCTATTACATGTAAGTCAGCATTGGAGACCAAAGCTTGCAAGGTCTGGAGGAATTTACCAGTTGGTCTGGAAGAAGCTGTTGACGCTTGTTGTGGGTTGTTTGATGTCCAACCAGTAGAAGCTGGTATACTAGTTGACAGGTGTGTAGCGTGTCCTGCTCTTGATGGCATAGTATTGGCTGTAGCATCAACTGGATGTCTTGCTCTTTTTGATTTTGGCTGTGGCGCTATGTGTTTAGGAAAGGTAGTTGAAACGGTGCGTTCAGGAATTCGGGCACGGTCCTTTGCTCTATATACTGGACGACGTCCTAATGGACGCTTTCCTTTAGAAAGTACCTCGTTAAGACTTAGTGTGTAAGGATCTGACATATCAGACGGTGTCCGTGCAGAAGCTGAGTAAATGGGGTCAGATGGATCTGCCGGTACGTGCACTTTCAGTGTTACAGAGTTACCTCCCTTTAGTCCAGACTTCTGTCTTACGTAGCGCTTTACCCGGTGAGTGGAACTGATAGACTTCGATGTATCGCTGTATACTTCAGCAATTTTGGAGGGCCATGTATTATAGCTACCTCCGAGTTGCTTTGAAACACTTCCTGCTGTCCACAGTGTTTCAGTATTCTGTTCAAGACCTGTACTACTACTTGCCTGTGGATTACCCGTGTGTTTGGTGTCCGGTGTCAATGATGTCCCGTGCTGTAAGACCACGGGAACACCGCCTATGAGTACAGTCTCTACGGCTGAGTTGCTCGTGGCCTCACCAAGTGAATGTATGTCAGCCATTGTTTCTGCTTGGGCAATTGTACCTATGTTTGAAGTATCCTTTGCTGTTAAGATTGAAGGAATTAATACGCCATCTATAACCGGGGTTGTGTATTTACTGCCTGTTGAAGAGAGTCCTGAACCATAGGTAGATGATTTAGTCGGTGTGTATGATGGTTCGTGTGCTATTCCCACAAGCATGTCGTAAAGTGATTCTGGAATGGTTCTTTTAGTCGCCGACATTCTCGAGGCATCATTTCCTACTGAAGATTCTGCGTTAAGTGAGGTGTGAGCTGAAGCAGAGGCAATACTGTCTGTCAACTGTTCTGACCCTCCTGTGACAGGACGTGTAGCTGTGGAGGTTAGTGTTCCCACAAGACTTCCGTCAAATCCAAATGTGTTCGACAACCTCATCAACTGGGGATCAGAGATCTTAACTCCAGTGTTTCCACCACCTTTGACTGGCTTCGCATCTACAACAATAGAAATCACGTTCGGAATACTTGGCTTAGATTCCATTAGTTGATGTCCGGTTTCGCCTTGTACTAGACTAGAACTTGCTTCTGCCCCTGAATTAGCTGCTGCAGTATCTCCTACAAAATAGCCTGTGGAGACTGCCTTGCTGCCTTCTGACATCACTTTACTAGTTTGTCCTCTTGGTATAGAAGTTGGAGCTTGTCCTCCTGGCTGCTGTACCGAGTCACTTCTCTGTATTCCTGTGTCTGCTAACATATGCGTTCCGGAGACAAGTGATGTGTGTTTTCCATAGTTATCCTTCTGTGATCCATGTGCCTGATATGTATGCCGTGTTAACATGTGTGGTGATGCGTAAATTCTCTGTTGCTTCAAGTTGAGAGGGCCTTTTGCAAAGGTGCTGGTCGTAGTGATGCTTTCCACATTAGTATTTGGCTTGCCTGTTGGATGCCCTGTGGCTTGTGAATTTGCCGTTGGTGAAGTAGACATAACAGGGTCCGCTGCCTCATGCGTGCGTGGTCTGTCTGTCGGATTTCCTGAGGCTTGTGAATTTGCCGTTGGTGAAGCAGCCATAACAGGGTGTGCTGCTGAATGTGTGTTCTTCGTGTCTCTAGTAACGGTTGGACTTCCGTCATCTAAGATATTAGTGATGGTGAAGTCAGGCGCACCAGCAATAGGAATGCGAGCGGCTAATGAAGACATAAGCGGCGAGAGTGGTCCATCGGTGATCTTCTCAGCAGTGTTCAAGTGAGGAAGGCCTTGTTCTGTTAGAATCCGGCTGTTGGATAAACCAAGTGTGTCTACGACGGCGCTGGGTGATACACTGGTCTCTGGTCTACCTGTCAGTACATGTTCTGTCTTATTTGAACCTGATCTAGTTTCTTTTTTAGTTCCAGCTAATTTTACATCTCTTGAGTTGTCTGAATTTACATGATGGCCTGCTAGCATTGGCATCAACAGAACGGGATCTGATAAATCATCCAAATTGAATTTAGGCATCTTTAATGTCCTTAATATCGGAAGAGAGCCTGCTGCCGTAGAACTAAAGTGTGTCGAGTTTGCAACGGTAGAACTAGATTTCTCCGTATAGTTTCCACTACTGGTAGAACTTTGATCAGATCTTGTGTCAACGCGACGTGTAGTGCTTGACTCGGCATCAGGGCCCTTTACAGCCTTCTCGTTGGTTGTCGACTCATCGACTGGACTACGGCTAGTAGTCCCAGTACCAGAGTATATGCTTGAAGCAGTGTTAGCAGCGATATCAGAAACTACATAGCCGGAAGTATCTCTACTTCCTGCGCTACTTGTAATACCAGTGTCAGCTGAGGCGTAGCTGGTGGTTACGTCACTGACGATGACTCTGCTACCATCGTTTCTGGGGCTGTTAGTGCTGCTGTTAGTAGCGCTTGCATCAGAGATTATACTCGAAGCAGTATTAGCAGAAATGTTCATACCAGTACGGGTGGCTGATTCTCTGCTCTCTATGTCACCAGTATCGGCAGTTCCTGCAGCAACATGAGTGGGACTGGTGTCAGTGACGCTGGTTGCCTTGACACCGTTACCACCAGCACTAGACATTCCTCCTGCGACATGGGTAGGTTTTGTATCGGTAAAGGTGCTTGGTGTACCACCATCTATAACCGCGTTATCAACATCAACAGTATTTACTTCAGTGGAGTTGATATGGGCAGTGGAGGTTTCTGTTCCAGTGTCTGGACCACTGCTATGACCGATACTAGTGGTTCCTCCTCCGACATTAGCGGGCTTTCCTTCTGTGGCCGTAGCGCCTTGAGTTCCACGCTCAGTGGTACTGCCATCATTGAGGCCTGGACCACTCTTCTTGGAAGGACTTATATCTGAGTGGATTGTCGTCTTACTGGCAGACTTATCCTCTGCATTTCCTGCAGTTGTGGAACTTCCACTTTCACTTCCACTGGACGCTGAATGAGTGCCAGTAGAAGTAGAAGTTGCAGGATTTATATCCGTGGAACCCGTCTGGGTTTCAGTAGTTGGTCCTGATCCTAATACAACTCTCTGTAGACTATCATCAACACTAGCCTGCGATACTACGTGGTTATTGGGGGAGGTTTGGCCGAATATAACCGAGTGGGTGGAGTCTGTAGTGGGTGTTCCCGCTTGAGCTCCAGACTTAGTTAAATCTTCGAACCCTGAGGTGTTAGGATCCTGCATCGAGATGTCAGCTGAACCCGTACTGGTCTCAGGCACCTAGGAGGTGAAAAGGCAACGTTACATTTTGTTACATTTAGATGTAAATATTTTGAAATGTCATTGCTACATGTATGTAGTATACGCATATTTCTTTTGGTTTCTGTTCTATGTGACGATACAACGTATCCTGGAGATATATTCAATATGAAACTTATGTGTTAATGTTGATATTTGCGTTAGGAGTGTAATTGAGCCTTGTCACAGACCATTGTCTACAGTTCTTCATAGATAAGCGTGGTTCAGATAAATAGACTGGACATAATATTATATACTATTTACACGTTGAGAGGCGTTAATTAGTAGGACAATATTCAATACCCAGTAACACAAAGCATAGAAACACCAACAACAATTCCACTAAATTAAACTTACTATGTTTTGCGTGGATCCACGACTTCCTTGGGTTTCGGAAGTTCGACGAGGGCTACCAGAAGAACCGTCCTTAGCCCCAGTCAAGGCAAACTGTGTTCCTGTAGATCCTTTATTGGCAGACATAGGTGCGGAGTCCTTGCTGTCTGATTTTGAGGATGTCTCACCTACTGGAAAAGTTGAAAGGTTAATGTAAGAAGTGTAGCATGCCTCAACAATAGCTTAAATGATCATCTGTAACACATCCTCAAAACTAATAATATTCATTCTAGTTGATTTATGAACGCTGATGTGCATAATATGCATAGAATATATTATTCCACATGGAATGAGTCTCGGGCCATATACTATTATAGCACATATATTTTAACACTGACACAGTAGGCAGTATTCCAAGTACTCACACATATAACTTATAATATTTCAACATTATAACCAGAATGACTCACCTCCCGTTGAGGTTGAAGACGTCGATTGCGAAGCAGTAACCTTTGTAGACGAGGATGGCTCAGTTGGTGCCATTGCAGTGTCTGCTCCTGTTGAGAATGGCTCACGTTCAGGGGTTACTGAGTTAGCTGTCTGCACTGTACCACCAGACACCACTTCCTTGTCCTCATTGTGTCTTCCAGTTGATCCTGACTTGCTGATGCTATACTCTGATGCAGCAGTTGAGATTTGGGTTGGATTTGTGAGAGTGGATGTTACATTACGGTCCAGTAAGACTGATTCAGATTCCTGAACATTCGTAGCCGGTTCTGTTGATTCTGTCTGCCTAGGCACAGAGTCCTTACCAGCAGCTGTGACTTCGGATGTTGTTCCTTGTTTACCTATTGCTTCTTGGTTTCGGCTAATAGTATGAGGTTTCGAGCCCATAGCAGCAGTTGTGACTTCAGATGGTGTTCCCGTTTTACCTATTGCTTCTTGGTTTCGGCTAATAGTATGAGGTTTCGAGCCCATAGCAGCAGTTGTGACTTCAGATGGTGTTCCCTTTTTACCTATTGCTTCTTGGTTTAGGCTAATAGTATGAGGTTTCGATCCCATAGCAGCTGTGACTTCGGATGGTGTTCCCTTTTTACCTATAGCTTCTTGGTTCCGGCTAATAGTATGAGGTTTCGAGCCCATAGCAGCTGTGACTTCAGATGTTGTTCCTTGTTCACCTGTTACGTCTTGGTTTCCGCCAATAGCATGAGTTTTCAATGTTGCTGGGTCAACTGCGGTTCCCTGTCCTTCGACAGATTCTGAGGAAATGTGTGACTCCAAGTATAGTAGTTTGATCAATCACAGGGACTGACGCTAAAATCTGTATATTCTAGAACGGTTCAGTATGATTTAATTTCAAATATCATTGTTATTCAAATTAAACTAAGATCAAGGGTCAGAAACCCAATTATCTACACCCAAACCATGTAATATATTGTCATTTATAGTTAGTAATATTAATTATAATAAGAATGAGGTATATTATATGGATACGTCTAGTATAGTGATAATGCTGTGGAAATAACTAACCTCCTGTGGACGATGGACCAGTTGGCTTTGTCTCAGCGCCACTTCCTGTTGAGATAAGATCAATTGGTTGCACAAAACCTTCAGGACCCGTGGCTGTTGCTGATGACCATCCCTGCCCAGATGTAGACACTTGCACTCCAGTTCTGTCCTGTGTTGGTTCTCTTTGTCCACTGGTTCCGGACAACACCGTACCGCTACCACTAGCAGTTCCTGCAGTTGAACTCATGGCACCAGCGACTGATCCTGTTGAAGTTGATGTGCCTTTTGAAGAATCTGTTCCGGTTGATCCTACAGTAACGTGTATTGGGATGCGACCCAAAACAACTGCTACATTTCCCGGTGTATTCGCAGATTTTCCAGCTGTGAATGTCTGCCCGAGTAAGGAATCTTGTCCATCAGTGCTACCTTGATGGGTTGAAATTCCTTCACCTTTTATGGACTCCTTGGTGCCGATAGTTATTTCCGGTCCCTGTCCTTGGGTAGACGTACTGCTACCAGTTCCTGCAGCCGTACCAGTCGCTGACCCTGCTGAAGTGAATGCATTTCGTGAAGTACCCCCTCCAGATGATCCCACATGTCCAGATGCTAGTATGATTCCAAGTTTATTCGTAGCTTCTCCCGTTGTAACTGTCTGGCTAAGCATAGAGTCCTGACCATCAACTGCAGCTCCTTGTCTGTTAGTTACTCCTGTGGAAATGTTTAATTTAAGTTTAGACATATATTTTATTCGAGATGAAATGAAAAGGATACAAGTTATTACAACTTGGGTGAAAACCGTTCCAATAGAAGGGAGAGCAAAGGTTGGGAGAGAAGAAAGAAAGGATTAGGATGATAGATAGGTATATTTAATTTGTAAATATTTACATAAGCATATTAAGTAAATGTTTAGGTCGAATGAGTAGTTACATTAAACTTTGATCGGTAACGTAGAAACGAATATAGATATTGTCCAGCAGAGACTAGTCCATGAATTATTTTGCTTTCGATACTTAGTGGCATTCGAGATATCAATAATCTGAGCACGGTCACATTGTTAAAGTGTAAAGTATAATTTATTGCTATACAAGTCACAAGTCAAAACCGATCGGATACCGGGTGAATCGGATTATCGAAAGTCGGACTATCGAGGTTTTACTCTATATAATTTGCATAATGGTATATGAGTAAGGTATAATCGGAAACAGACCTCCTGTTGAAGTAGAACCAGATGACTTTGTCGCAGTGGTACTTCCTGCTGATGTTGGTTGAGATGGTTGCACAAGATCTCCAGGACCCGTGGAAGTTACTGATGCTCCTCCCTGTCCAGTCGTAGAACCTTGTGAACCAGTTGTTCCCCGTGTTGGTGATAGTGGTCCACTGGTTCCGGTCACTGTACTGCTAATACCCTCAGTTCCTGCAGTTGTGGTACCAGTCACCGATCCTGATGGAGACGAAGTGTCATTTGAAGGACCTGTTCCAGTTGATCCAATAGTAACGTGTGTTGGTATGCCACCCAAAACAACTGGTACAGCTTTCTCTGTATTCGGAGTTTGTCCTGTTGACGATGGTCCACTTGAATGAGTCGTGGTTCCATTGATCCCTGACGTTGTGGCTGATCCTGAACCTGGTGAAGTGGAAGTGCGTTGTGCAGAACCTGCTCTTGTTGATCCTGCAGTGCCGTGTGCTGGCATACCACCAACTGTGACTGGCACAATCCTAGCGTGTCCTGTTCTCAACGTCTCTCTAAGAACAGAGTCCTGACCATCACTGATAGCCTGAGCGGTTGTAATTCCATGACTTCCTATTGAATCCTGCGTTATGCCGACAGAGTGAGTTGGCGATGTGGCTGGATCACTAGTACTTCCCTGATCGTTAGTAGATCCTGTGAATAAATTAGAATCAACATAGAAATTGCATTAAACTTTCATCCTACTAGTATATGAATTTCTTGATAAAGTATATAGTTTATATAACCTAGCCTATGCAGATCCTGAATTATTCTTATGAATTGGATTATTACTAAAAAAATATAAAAAATCATCATGACCAAAGGTAGATCACTTTTCAACAACACTACAATATAAAAGTATGTAGCAGCAACTAACCTCCTGTTGACGATGGACCAGTTGCCCCAGTGCTACCCCCTGCAGTGGTTTGAGAAGTGGATTGGACAGATTCTTGAACACCCGTGGCTGGTACTGATGGCTCTCCATGACCAGTCGCAGAACCTTGGGTTCCAGTTGTCTTCTGTGTCTGTACTGTTGTATTACTAGTTCCAGTTGACGTTCTGCCACCGGTCGTGTGTGTGGTTTCGCTGGTACCAGTCACGGACCCCGATGAGGTTGATCCAGTGTCTTGCTTCCCGCCGATAGAGTGTGTTTGTATTGTTGTACTGCTTGTTCCAGTTGCTTTGCTGCTACGACTATCAGTTCCTGCAGTTGAAGTTATTGTTTTGTTGGTACCAGTCACTGACCCCGATGAGGTGGATCCAGTGTCTTGCGTCCCGCCGATAGAGTGTGTTTTTATTGTTGTACTGCTTGTTCCAGTTGGTTTGGTGCTGATACTGTCAGTTGAAGTTACTGTTTTGTTGGTACTAGTCACTGACCCCGATGGGGTGGAAGTTCCTTGCGTTCCTTCACTAGGACGACCACCAGTGGCTTGTACTGACGGTTCTTCCTGACCAGTAGAAGAACCGTGTGCTACAGATGTATTCTGTGTCTGTACTGTTGTATCAACGATCGTTGTTGTTCCGCTACCATCATCAGTTCCTGCAGTTGATGCAATTGATGTTTTATCAATTGCTTGTACGGAAGCCTGAGGACTAGTTGTTGGCTCTCTCGGATCTGTCGCAGAACCTTGTGTTCTAGTCATCTGCGTTTGTGTTGTTGTAGTACCACTTCCAGATTGTTTGCTGCCACTACCATCTGTTCCTACGGCAGTACTTGTTGTATCGTTAGAAGTAGTCAGTGATCCGGATGAAGGAGAAGTGCCTTGCTTTGTGTCCATAGAATGATCGCTCGTGGCTGATACTGCTGGTTCTCCCTGACTAGTAGCAGCACCTTGTGTTCCATTTGTCGTTTGTGTTGTAGTACTAGTTCCAGATTGTTTGCTGCCACTACCATCTGTTCCTGCGGTTGTACTTGTTGTATCGTTGGAAGAAGTCAGTGATCCGGATGAAGGAGAAGTGCCTTGCGTTGTGTCCATAGAATGATCGCTCGTGGCTGATACTGCTGGTTCTCCCTGACTAGTATCAGCACCTTGTGTTCTAGTTGTCGTTTGTGTTTGTGTTGTTGTAGAACCAGTTCCAGATTGTTTGCTGCCACTACCATCTGTTCCTACGGTTGTACTTGTTGTATCGTTGGAAGTAGTCAGTGATCCGGATGAAGGAGAAGTGCCTTGCTTTGTGTCCATAGAATGATCGCTCGTGGCTGACACTGATTGATCTCCCTGACCAGTAGCAGCACCTTGTGTTCCATTTGTCGTTTGTGTTGTAGTACTAGTTCCAAATTGTTTGCTGCCACTACCATCTGTTCCTATGGTTGTACTTGTTGTATCGTTGGAAGAATTTATCGATCCGGATGAAGGAGAAGTGCCTTGCTTTGTGTCCATAGAAGGGTCGCTCGTGGCTGACACTGATTGATCTCCCTGACCAGTAGCAGCACCTTGTGTTCTAGTTGTCGTTTGTGTTGTTGTAGTACTAGTTCCAGATTGTTTGCTGCCACTACCATCTGTTCCTACGGTTGTACTTGTTGTATC
>JAUTBX010118070.1:614-11480 GCA_032361465.1 Lepetodrilus tevnianus | reverse complement strand
TCTCGCCACTGCAGTGACGATATCACTTTTCTCAGAGTGAGAAATCTCAGTCTTTCACTGCTAAGTATATAATAAATTTTTGATTGTGATATCTCCGGGAGATATCAATTTTTTCTACAGCATATATCTACTCTCAAAGCCTAGATTGGGTGATAAATCCTCGGATTTAATAACTTTCACGTCTCGTGTTGATATATTTGATATTCCAAGACACTTGGGTGAGAATCTCTATTTATGCAGATGTCATTTTGAATATATATATATATAGGCCTATAGTAAATGCAACGGAGAAGTCATTGGTATTTGACGATCTGGCTAGTGTGCGTGCGTGTGCGTTTGTTTGTGTGTGTGTTTGTGTGTGTGTGTGTGTGTGTGTGTGTGGTGTGTGTGGTGTGTGTGTGGTGTGTGTGTGTGGTGTGGTGTGGTGTGGGTGTGTGTGGGTGTGTGTGGGTGTGTGTGTGTGTGTGTGTGTGTGTCGTGGACAGATTTGAGAAATGTAATATGTATACACTACCAGTATATCAAATACTAGTACGTCGTATTTGCATACCCCATTTATATTGACGTACATGTATATCTCAATCTGTATATATCTGTTGTGTAGTAGATCCAATGGATAGTGTTGGGAGTGTACTGAATTGCTTAATGAAGTGCAACACATATATCATATAGTGCATTATGAACAGAATGTGTCAACCGATGTATACATGCATACAAAGCATATACTAGTACATGTAGTTGGAATTGTCTGTTCACTTGCACTATGTATAATGGTTGTGTTGAACTCGTTATCCAAATTATTTCATTTTCTATCTTCTCCTCTATTTTCTTGATGATTATGATCTATTATTTTTAAATGCGTATATTGCTACACCAATACATGACAAAATATGTTTAAAAAATATCTGATGATCAGCATATTCAACACATATGTCTCACCAAATCTCGCGATGCATGCATATATGGGGCATGACACATACTGACATATTCAGAACAATGTCCATTATCTGGCATTACATCTATCACAGCAGGGTAAACCCTACACATGTCTGAGCGTGGACGATCACACTGTATACACATGTATGTATCACAAGTGACCAGGAACATTCCACTTTATAATTTTCACGAGCAGTAAAATCATTTAGGAATACCAAGTTCATCGTAGTCATACACACTTTCAATTCCGTTTTTAGAGGATACTTATCAGTCACTTCCTATTAAATTTTGCATCTTTCAAGTATTAGCGGATACATGGTTCCTATTGCAAATTTCCCGTGAGGTTATCGTTGTTTACCCGGTGGGAATTTCATTTCCTTAATACAGACGGCGTCAAATTCGAGGAAATTGTAATATTATGGTACAATATATGTTAGTATATTAGTTTATAATAAGTTATTTTAGCACGGTACATATTAACATGATATCAAATGCCAAGAGTTATAATCATGAATTTCCATCCTAGTTATTCCTTGCATTTTGATTTTCGCATAATATAATCAAACCATTCATTATACTGTGGCGGATAGACCAGGATTTCGTTAACTCGGCGCAATGCGTCCACTATGCATGGTTCTCCTGTGTTCCATTTGGTATTTCCGGTACAGTGGATCCTTGCCGTGTACTAACTATTCTTCAATTGGTTCCCATGTCCCGTGGTAGAAACGAACGGTTCATAAAGCGTGTCAGATAATCTATATATCCGACCACTTAATGACAAAAATAATGTCATATAAAGCTCAGTGTAGTGGTAATCCAGACGATTGTAACCCTCTCCCTGCTGAAGGCAATCGGAGATTTGCCCAATCCAGCAGGGAGAGGGTTAATACTTCCCGTGGTTCCAGTAGTTTCATGTGTTCGAATCCAGCCCCACCTTTGTGTAATGTCCATGAAAGCTGCATCCTTGAATATGTAACAACACAGGCAAACAGTTCGAACAACATAAATGGTGTGTACCTCACCATATAATAGTTTATTCTAACATACAGATGTAAAGATAATTATAATGTATATATATAATATAAACTTATATGCAGAAGATAACAAATAAACTATACAGTTTTGCTTCACTTACACCAGAAATATACATACAAATAAAGCGGAATGAATTATTAGCACCCAATCATATATTCTCTGATTTCTTTTTCAATATGAAAGCACCTTTGTGAGAGGCGATACAAAGATTTTAATTTACTCTAATGAGATATGAATCCGTTAAATATCGTAGCTTTCGTGGTACATTCATTCTTCGTGTGTGGATAACATTGCTATGGAAATATTTCATAGGCAAAATCCAACTACATTTTTAGTTTACATCACACAAGTGTTGTACTCATTTCCGTGAATCTAATAGATGCGGGCTGACTGTTGCCCTGTAAGTTGCCCTGACTGTTGCCCTGGTAAGTATCCCGGTCTTGGTTAAGCTTTCTCATCGCTGTATGTGGAAGCAGTGGTAAGTGAAGGCCATGTAGACTAGTATTAGAATATATGAGTACGTGTATATGAACAACGAGCACCTTGCACATTATCTAGCGATCCTACAATCCTTGCGTCCCTCGGCCTTGCGACCCTACTCGTACTTAGCACTGCCAGCTGTTCCAGCTCCAGCCCGGAATCCTGAAATGAAACAGAATATTCCAGTGTGAGAGTCCGGAAATACAGTTAAGTCTAATAGTACATGTTAACAGAGAGGGGTCCGTTGCTCCGAACATTGTAGCGCTACAATAATTTTAACTGGGTTCCGGCCACAATAAAAACCGCTGACCTTACAATAATTGTAGGCTACAACCGCTACAATAGTTCTGAGCAACGGGCCCCTGATCAGCACCGACCGTGACTCACACGTATGACGGTATAGTAGCAGGACTTGATTACTTGGACCCATAACGTGGCAGGTCGGTGTTAACTAACTGAACCACCGAGGATAACCTCATTAACCATATCCGTACCGTAAAGAGCAATGTCTATTCCAGCAAGACGAGGGTTAAACATTCACTCAAACCTTCACACATCCATATGAATGATGATTTTACGTCACAGCAGGAACCTTTCACCCTTACGTGACGACATTCAGAAGGTAGCGCAGTGGTAAATCATGGAACTTTTAAGCCAAAGGTCACGTGTTCGAACCCACTGCAACATTCAGCACTTCATGTGTTTCAGGTTTTCTTCTGCCATAAACTGACACGCCATGGTATGGCCTCTGGACCAAATAAACTTGAAGATGGGTCTAAACCCCTATCTCTTTGGATAGATTGCTGTAAACGGATTCTATCAGCCACTCATACCCAGTATCTACCCCCATCACTACTACATATCCAGGTTAGCGTAGTTGGATACTAACACTGACTAAGAACAGGACTAATAATTGACGATGTAACAACGATGTAATCAATACTCATTTTCAGGTTTTTACGTTTGTACCATGACGCTCATGCTCTACCTACAGCATACACGATCTTCAGTACCTTACATGAGGTACTGAAGATCGTATATGCTGTAGGTAGAGCATGCAAGACTCTCAGACAGGAGACACGTATGGTAAATACTCTGGTAAATAAACTGGTCATATATGGCCACACCAAAGTACACAGAACTGCTTTGTTCTTGCTCTGGATATGCTCATTGCTCACCTCCTGGTCCGAATAGTGAAGCGTAGCACGGGTTGTTACAATACAGCTTGCCTTCATGCTGCAAGGAGAAACAAGAGCAGATCAGATGGGTGAACTTTGTACTGTTGTATCTAATAATAATAATACCGGGTAACAGTAATAATAATAATAATGTGAACATGTATTTTGTGCCATAAATCTTAAGAGAACAGTTATAAGTTGCATTTTAACAGTGAGTGTTACTTAATAAGAACGTACTCATTAAAAGCGGATTGAAAATGATACTTGGTTCATACTCGCTGTACCTTGCATCAATAATAACAATAAGTTATAGTACATTAAGAAACACGATACATTCATAAAAGTGATTTCATTGGTTCTTATAAACGTGAATCAACTAAAGGCGGATTTCTTGTTTTCACAAATTAAATAAACCTTCCATCCAACTTGGATAGTTAACATTCTTGTTATATCGAGTGGCGATGTTGTCGTATTGGTCGTGTATGTGTGGCGATCATTACGTTCCGATTGTTGCTGAATAGAAGCATGGCATGGAGAGTACTGTAGCCTTCGGCTGAGATTCTCTCATTGACTTAGTTAGTGCTGTAAAGAGAGAGGGCTCCGTCAGGGGCTCACCTCAGATCCACCGCCTACGGGAAGACTCTTCTTACATCGGTCACATCTGTGGCAGGCACGGTGGTAGTCTTTTCCATTTGAACACATCTTCTCAGCTGAAAAAAAACCAAAACAATATCATACATATTATTTTAAAATATTTTGAATTATTATTCTTATTTCTAGACATTTCTATCGACCTTGAATTATATGTAGTCCTTTTTTTATTTTAAACATTGAGCTTTAGGGCCGTTTTCAATGAATAAGTAGTATACTAGTACATCTTATAATCACTTCCTCCATCTCGTTCATCATAGTTGATTTAAGTCTTTTTTTTCACTTTTTTTTAAATTGGGGTTTATACCAGCTTTCAAGATTATTTCACTGCTATCACGGCTTATCAATTTAGGCACGAGGAAACCCGCTGAATGTTGCACCTGCGAACAACGGCTGATACTGACATACCAAGGATGATAACTACACTGCCATTAAATGTTAAGTTTTAGACACTATACATAATATCATGTAATAGTACATCATATCATAGTTTACAATCTTAAGTTATCTGTACGTTGATAACGTCCAACCAATTCATGTGTGGTAGTTATAATTGGTTATTAACACTATTAAGATAATATATTAGTTTGCTAACGTTCTTCCAATTCATGTCTGGTGGCTACCATTGATAATTTCTATATTAGGATCACATTATTCCAGACATTGCAGCTGCAGACATCAATGTTCCAGGCCACACGCTACCATTGATTACAATCAATATCCTGCGCTCTTTGCCGTGTTTATTGTGCTTTAACAGAGAAACACTAAGTTTCAATTAGCCTGGATATTTACCTCCCACAAACAGTTCATTGCTTGTGCTGGTGTTTATCAAGCAAGCAGAATGTCTCAACGGGCAAGTCATTACGGTATTTTTTACATTTTTTTGTAATGTGTGTGTGTTCTTCATTTTATGATTGGGACCAGAGTTGTTTTGAAGATTATTTCACGCAATTCGTGGCTTATATTGTCTATTTACCATCGCTGAATCTCGATCGTGCATAGATAGTTATATACACGTTAATGTTCCGAGATATAAAATGACAAAGTTGAGCTTGAATGAAGCATAGTGTAATATCTAATATATTCTCAGATAGTAATCTAAATTGGTTGTTTTACTGCATACCATGACCTTTAAAATGTTCTAACAGTTAAAAGCGTCGAGTTAACCTTTCCTGCAGATAATGGGGATGCCATTGAACGCATACATGTTAGCACATGAGGAGTATAATATGGAGCATCCTTACAATATAGCATAATGGTGTTGAACGACGGTGTAATAAAGAACCAGATATATGAGTTCGATTCCACCGAAACAGAAATAAGTACTTTAGATAATATATCTGTGTTATCTGTTCTTATTCACGTATGTACAGTATGATATTGCATTGTATGCAGACACAGGCGTAAAATACATTATGATAATGCTATAATATGGATATGTATTCTACTGATGGTATTCATGTCAGTGTCATTGGCACATACAGCAGGAATCACAGGATTTATTCATTACGATACGTTGTATCGTTACATGCAGTTATCTTCCAGTTGAAAATAAAACTATTAAAGCCTGCCATGACCACACACTACACGGGTTTGCTACGCTGATGTCTATGCGAGATATGTGATTTGAATAATTTGCTATTAGAGCGTTGGATCCTTCTGTCCACAGTGAAAGTGCTACTCATTTCAAACACGCCAATGGTATTATGCACAACGCTCTGGGAAAATTTCTGAGGGCTGACACCAATGTCACAGCACATTTTGGGGTTTGACTTTCACTAGGAGTCTGCCAGAACATATCTGTTCGAATTGCTCCCAATCAAGCAAACTGAAAACAAATGTAAATTAGTGTTTATGTGCCATCTGGCGGAGTTTTCAAGCTTCCCATTGCACTCACGCTGAGACCGCTGTAGCTTAGTATAGGCCTACACATGTGTGTATTCCAAGTCAATTATAATGCAGTAATCATAATATTCAACAAGCCATGGCATAGGCCTGTGTAACTGTGTATAACTATGTGCGGAATGCATATCGAATATTTATAATGGCTTTGCCACCATTCTGAAGCAAGTAAAACATTGACCTTTCAAAACGCTCATTTTAATGTGGCTCCTACCATAATACCATTCTGAAGTAAATAAAATATTGACCTTTCAAAAACACATTTTGGTGTAGGTCCTTTCATTCATACCGACAATTGTTCTTTTGGATAAACAGAGTGTACCCCACTTTACATATTACCGTCACTTCCGTCTTATAAACAATTCATTACAATGTGCTTTCGACTCTCTGTTCCAGAAGTCAGCATTCCATGTCGCCGAACAGCGTTAACCTAAAAGCCTATGTTGACCCGAAGCATGAGGTGTAGGCCTATATACGTAGAATGCCATTAGAAACTCGCAAACGACAAATACCACTATGCTTTCAATTTATTATAGGGTGCACCTAAAACACTGGCGAACGCGACCGGGCCGCTCTCGTATCAGGTCGGGTCAGTTCATTACGATGTCTCGCACGCCGCCTCTGCTTATTTGTCCACTGGGTGTGCGCCTTCCAGTAAAACTCTGAACAAATACGTGGCCCAAATCCCTTTACGCGGTCTAACTGAGTCCCCCATGACATTGGCGTGACAAGTGTAGCATTTGAACAGATTGGTCCAGACCGGATGCGACTACTACACATTAATGTGCAGCTCAGTCGTTGAAAGTAAAGGCACGCTTGTAACCTGTGAATGATATATTACTTTCAACGACTGAGCTGCACATTAATATATATAGTACGCATATGAATATGACATGCTAATGTATGCGTATAATTATATGCTTTCACGGGTTGTATGCCCATTTAAGGCAAGAATGCATACACAACGTAGATTGTACAGCATAAGGTACACCCATTGCTTCACTGCATGTGCATACATATATATTTAACTCTTTCCAGATGTCTTATAACTTATAGGTTTAATGGCATACCAACGTCTCATTCACATTCATGTGTAGGCCTATTCTAAGATCGTATTATTTGCAGACAGTCAAAGCATCGAAACCAGAGCAATATCAGGAAATATCTGTACTTGACTGAAGAGCATACACATTACACACCCATGATATTGTCATAATCGCAGTCAAGGGTTACTCATCATTGTTAGATAACGATATTAATTTATAGTCTGATAACTGTGGGCGGGGCAGTATGCGGAAAGGGCCAAGTGACAGAACGGATTACAATACAAGTGGTCAGACAAGGCATTCGTATAGAAGAAAATCCATATGCGGTCTTGTTAGAACAATAGATTTACATCTATACATACAGAACACGGAAGTCCGTGTGACTGGGCTGTGTCTGGGCACTTATTCTGCTGTTACACCGGGACATAACAAAATTACCCCGAGTAGGGCAAATGTAAATCTTAAATTAATGGAAAGTGCAGGCAAACTATTTATGGCTGTATTTATATATTCAACTGCGTCCTCAAAAATGTCCAAATACGTGTGTATAATGTGTTCGTAATGGACAAACGTATACAATAATTAATACCCCGATTTCTCGAAACAAACTTGAGTTTGAGATTTTGCTCGGCTGATATTTTCACATTGACTCAGTGCTGTACTTAAGGAAAATCTCAGCTGAGTTTGAGATTTTACTGAGTCAATGGGAGCAAGAACTTTCAGCTGAGCAATATATCAACTCAGGTTTGTTTCGAGAAATCGGGGCATGGCCTAACGGTGTAAACCACCTGACGTAGGAGGATAAACGAAGGCATGAGAAGCGAGTTAACGGATTATTTGTGTCATAGGGCAATCAAAAAGACATTTTTCACGGCAGTGTATCTTGACAACAGGTAGGCCCTATATTATATGGCACAGAGGTTAGTGTAATTTAAGCGGATTTATATACAGTCAGACCCCGGTATACCGGACACTTCCGTTTTCGTTCAAATCTGACCGGTAAGCGAAACAACCGGATCATCGGATCAATCATTCATCGATTTAAAGTATATAGTAGTAAATCCGTATTGGTTAAAAGTTGACCGTTAAGCGGATAAACCGTGTTAACGGAGACCGTTATAACGAGGTCCGACTGTAAATACAACACGAAAACCATCCTAGAGCATGATCATGTTTTCAGGTTGATCACCAAATGTTAATCTTCACCTATCTCACGCTTAAGGGGAAATGGTGCTACGATTTTCTTTTAAATAGTGTGCAAAATATGCAGAACCGAATAGGAGTGATGATACATATATGGCAACTACTAAAACACACATGTCATGTAGTCATTTGGGGCTGGTGGTCGGAATATAACAGCCCAAGTAGAGCTTTTGTACTCATCTGTGAGAGATATGTGCACACCCTAGGACGTCTCCACCTAGAGAAATTCTATTGTTAAATACGTGATTAGGAAACAGAACAGGGGTAGGATGAACGTGATATTTGAGCCATGCTGGACCCTACAGTTTGTGTCCGAGCGCTGTGTACATAGGGGGTCTTTTAATGAGGAATTAGTTCACGGAACGTTCGTTGACAACTCCTTTTGTGCCCATGACATTCACACAACTGTAATGTCATCTATACTATATAATACAATATCCCTGTATCCGTTTTAAAATAACAGCTTTTAGCGAATCTAGGTTAAAAATGTTGCTATCTTTTCCAGCGTTTTAGGGATGAGATGGTAGTGTTGCTTTGGAGTGTTGCATGCAATGCATAAGGACACTAATATAGACAGGATGTATACTACTAAGTCGTGTTAAGGCACTTGCACAAATCTTAACGTAGATCAGCTTGGTTGCGGATATATTTGAACAGCTGTTGAATATTGGCCGTCCATTTCCTGATATAACTTTTAACGATATTTCAGAGAATATGAACGTTTCTGGTGCGGATCGGCAAGCGTTTAGTGTGGACTGTATGCATTTCACTCCGCTGTTTAGCGTCCCACATTAACATTAATACGGCATGGTCACATCTAACAAACTAATCTGTCCCACATTCTAAGTACGACAACGCCTAGAAACAAAACAGACTACGAGCCCGGCCATAATACGCTGTCAGTAAATAATTATGATGTTGTATCTCCTTCAAACACAGACGGGTCAGCTAAGGTTCTGGACATGACTAATAGGGTGACACCCCCTTACCAGACACGTTAACTCTGTTTCTATAGTGACTGCGGTATAGGCCCTATATATATGATCACCTGCGGCATAGATCGATATTTAGACACTATACGGGACATGCATATGCAAACGTTCATAAACAGGTAGTACGGGATATGTTGTTGACTTTCATAGTAACATTTTGAGTCACCTTGTCAACGTTATCTCCATAATATGACTGCTTGCTGCTTGCGGAAGGTATTCAACTCGTTTATCAGATGTTTATAGAAGCATATATCAACGAGGAAAATGCGTATTTCTGACGGCAAACTAATAGTTTCCATCCGGGGCTGCAAAGCAAAGCAGTTTTGTCCTTCAGACTCCACGCTGTTTGATATCAATTTGCCAGTATGTGAATAGGGAGAGATTGCTATTACCGTGTCCATTACAGGGCATATCTCAGCGGTTTACCTGGCAAACAACTCGCCACTTCTTGTTTAGTTTCACTGGATCCTCTAAATTGTCGTCAATATTGTATGTTGATCGAGCACGCTGCACTTTCGGGAGATTTGCTTCATTACGTTACCTCTATAATATGTTGATATTTTATCTTCTGAGTATCTAAGTTTATCTCGATTAGTTAACAAATAAATAAATATATGAAGGGAAAGTCACATACCGAAGTAAACTTCCTTGCTACACACTGGGCACTTCATGTTGGAGATTATTCCTGAGAGCTTTTAACGTCACTCGTCTGCTTCTGATTTCCCGCCAATGATGTGAAACATTTAAACCCTTATTTGGAAGGCCTAGAGCTTTGCACACGGCGGAAACTTTGCACACGGCTCCTTTTTACGTACACACTTCTTGTCCTTATGAATGGACGCGCTGCATTTTACGGACGTTAGACCCATCCTGTAGCGTTTTGGAAGTCTGTCACGCCCAAACGAACATTTGTAACACTCCTCTGTGGTCTAGGATAACAGGGAATTTATTCTAGTGTGGTTCTTCGTGGTAGGGCGATGCTAATGATATAACTAGACCGATGTATTTCTTGTAGCAAGTCGCACATGGAGGCATTGGCCTATATGAAGGATTATGTGCCAAAACCACCTGTTAGATGTATGTGATTTTGGCATTTTTTAACGTTGGTATCATTAGAAAGCACGAATAATTCTGGACCCATTGGCATAAGCAGTTCGTGTATGCGATGAATACTTCGTGAGATCCTTAAGATATGTTTTTGTGAAGAACTGTCCTGAAAACCTGCAAAAACATACTTAGGTGGTAGCCCTTCTCATGTCACGTGCATTTGCATGGAAACCGCCAAAGGTTGAGAATTATAACAAGCAGAAATTCCAAACGTCCACATGCTACAGCGTCCTATGCCCAAATGGTTATCAAATTACTTTCCTATGCCCAAATGGTTATCAAATTACTTTCCTATGCCCAAATGGTTATCAAATTACTTTCCTATGCCCAAATGGT
>JAUTBX010118059.1:0-11482 GCA_032361465.1 Lepetodrilus tevnianus | reverse complement strand
GTAGTAGTAGTAGTAGTAGTAGTAGTAGTGTTGTCCTGCGTGTGTATCATAATCACAAGAACAGATAACCTAATGCATATATACGGTATATACCGTTGCATATTATTGCCATTATTTGTAGGCCTAGGTATTATTATTATTATTATTGGTGGTAGTAGTAGTAGTAGTAGTAGTAGTAGTAGTAGTAGTATTTGTTTTTATGTTGTCAATCGCATCGATCTACTCACAGTTTGTTTATTGAATGCCATCCCGTCTCTTGTACGTGAGAGTTAGAACATGTGTTCCTTTTCTTAATACAAGTACATACAGCATTCATTCTTTAGTGTAAATCTATCAACTAGGTCTATGTTGACGGACATCGTATATAAAAACAAGTATATTGATTTCGTCGTGATTGTTCTAGACAATGCCCGCACTCACGGAGACAAAGGTTTTGTTCAGTTCCCCAGGACATGCCATTCAAATCTAAATCAATATTTCCACCATATTATATTGTAAACATTATGTAATTAATAGAAACTGGCAGGATAATATTGAATATTTCTATGCCAAACAATGAAGTTTGTTATTAATAATAATATAACTCCAATGGC
Source organism: Lepetodrilus tevnianus (assembly GCA_032361465.1). Classification (NCBI taxonomy): domain Eukaryota; kingdom Metazoa; phylum Mollusca; class Gastropoda; order Lepetellida; family Lepetodrilidae; genus Lepetodrilus; species Lepetodrilus tevnianus. The sequence continues at coordinate 10,889 of JAUTBX010118059.1, read as the reverse complement.
TGTGTTATCTTCTTCTCTTACACTCATAGAACGTCGTTAATATTGAAATACGTAGGCGGTGTATTTGAACTTTGAGAATTTTAGGAAAATCAATAAGACAAATTTATAATGATGTAAAACATGTTTTCGAAATGTTCTCTTAACCTTGATATGTACAGCCATTAATATGTATTTTCCAATTAGTAGAATACATAATATTATTAATACAAATGAAATCACGCGAAACATTAAGACAAATAACACACCCTTATAATACTGATCGGCATTAAACCAAAACAAATAACATTCATATACATATTATTAACCGAATTATATTAACCTCTATCCTGCCAATGTTCGAATATTCGAACATACCCATAATTTGTAAACCGGAAGTGGTATTACTAAAACACGTTCAGACTTTTATTTACAGACCACCACAAAGTTCCATGCTCAAAAATAAGCAATTCCAATTCAATGTTCCATGTTTGATAGGATAAATGTTAAATCATAATTTGTCAATAATCTGATCTGAACACTTATTGTGAAAGACGAGAAGATTCGATCCAAATATAGCCAATAGCGTATTCAGCCGAGAGCGTATTCAAACGGATACGCTAACAAATATGATGAGTCATGCTACGTCTATTCGTGTCCATTGTATGAATTGATAATTCAAGCATGTCACAATCATTCAAACATGACAAGAAGCTCCGGTACCACTGAGAATTACCAATTAGTCGTTGGGAAGATAGTCTGTGAAGAATATGTATGCACCATATGGAGCCAGCGTGGACGAAATATAATCGTCAACATGTATCTCACTGGTGATGCCGATTGGCTGGCTAATAATAAGCTGTGTTTCATTGGTTGGCTGTCACGCTATGAACGTGCAAATCTTACACAAATGATTGGCATGTTTACTCAGAATAACTTCATTTGATGTAGTGACTGCGTATCTTCCGTTTCTTATTGAAGTTTAAAGATGACAGTTGTAGCAAATAACTATACAGTGACCATAAATATATATGATACTATGACTTTAAATCACCGGATCTTACAACGTTGACTTTTCAGCCCCAGGAAGGTATGATAATATGGCTCTGGAATTCTCATTCCTATTATATAACCGCAAATAATAGGAAAACACATTAGGGACATTGTGTGTACGTATAAAATCGTGTGTTCACCCACGTAACAAAAACAGCATGCTTTGAAAACATTAGACACTTCCGACATCGCACAACCTTAACCTTCTCACTGCTGGAGACATCTACAGTTACCCGTAATGTTAATCTATTGTTAGTTAAGTTCAAAATGGTTGAACATTTCTATTAGTATTGTAGATACTGACGCACTAAATTGATAAATAACGTGTTAATGTGTATATTGTCATAATCATATATGATGCACTACTGATATTGTGTGAATGTCATCTTCCGTTTCTTCGTCTTCTCTGTGTGAAGTTGTATAATACATTTTCTTCTCTGTGTGAAGTTGTATAAAACATTTTCTTCTCTGTGTGAAGTTTTATAAAACATTTTCTTCTCTGTGTGAAGTTGTATAAAACATTTTCTTCTCTGTGTGAAGTTTTATAATAGATTGAATTGGGCAACTTTAAATTTCAATTAATGTACAAATAAACACGAATATATAATAACATAGTGTGTAATTACAATGTTACAAGTCGATCTGTCTAATGTTTATAATGGAAAGTGAAGACATTTGTCACACTAGTGGGTTGTTGGTTTGCTTTATTAACATGTATATTTATGTATGACCGGTATTCAAAATCCATTTACCATTCCCTAAAATTCAAGGTATCCTTTCACAAAGATATCTTATTATATCCGCTAAGAGACCATATCGCTCTCTTTGTAGTGCATTAGCTATCAGCAAATATAGCGTTATGGTCTCTTAGTGGATAAGAGAGCTTCGTGAAACGATACCCAGGAATCTGCTACAGAGACATCCTCATTTCGGTTGTATCTATTGATCGCTGTTGTATGATAACAGTTTTAACCTCAACATGCCCTCTGGAATGATAATACCAGCAATATTGTTGTTCAAGAAATGAGATGATAACTGTGCGTTTTGACAACAATTATTCGTTCTCACAAGATCACCACGTGCAGTTTGATCAACACGAGTGCAGCGCTGAGTCACGTGATTCATTGTAGTCATACATCACTCTGTGTTGTGATGCATGTTGCAAATGTTGCCAGACCATAATATGATCAGGGCTTCAGATCTGCCCTGTAACACTAGGGTTAAACATTCCTATCTCACTCTATCTGGTTCGTTGCAATGGTGCACAATGGGCACTGCAACGTAAATATCCAGGTCCGAAGTCTGAAATACGTGATAAAGCCTACTAGTAATTGGTTCACATGACTATTGAAATCCGCCCAAAAACACTTGATTCACGTTAATATTGAAATCCACTTTGAAGAGTGGGTTTGATGTTGTGGAGATTTGTTTGCATCGCTGACACAGTTCATCAACACATTACAATCAGCACCGTTGTATACAGGTAAACACATGCAGCAGTAACATTCAATCCGTCATGTTCCTGCTTGGAGTAGTTGGAATTCTATATCCTCCGCGTCGTCTGACCGATGGTGTGGAGAGAGATCGTCAGTTTTAGTACAATCTTTCTCCCAGCATAACACAGAAGGCACCAGGAAACAGGAATAATAGAGGACCAAACAAGCGCTGTGAAACATGGGCGACACGTAATCTCCCCGATCATTGAGGAAGTTGACCACGAAGTATGGAGTATACAGAACCACGCATATGATCGACCCTGTAAGGAGTTTCACGGTTCTCGTGCAGTCCATTCCTAAGACGTCGAGCGGAAGTTGCCGCCATTGAGTCAAGATGGCGCCTGCGAGCAAGACTACCGCGCCGCATGGCATTATGGCGGTGCTAAGGAGGAAAGTAGCGGTCCAGGCATCTGCGATCTTATTGACGGTGGTGAAGTCCATTGAACACATCATTGGAGCTGAAAGGAGTAAGGATTGTTAACGCATTAAGAATGACCTATTTGGGGTTAAATTAGCCCGTATCATCATGAGTGTTTCGTCATTGGCTAATGTATTAGTGTAATCACCCTAGGGTTGGTCGAACGTTTGAAACGAATACATTATAATATGGCAGAATGGATAGCCATGTATATAATAAGATTGTTTTTGAATTTAGAATTTACTTAAAATATATATCAGATATCAGAGAATGTTCGTACTAATTTTGCTTACAAAATAATGGAACTGTACCTTGAAATGCCATAAATATACGTCTGTAATTCTCTATTTCTGTTAGATTAAGGTAGATATCTTTGCAACGGTAGTCTCCTTCTGTTTTACAATCACAGTTGGAGTACATCGACGAGAGGAGAGTTCGACTAATGTCACTGGCGTTATAGCCTCGGAGGAAACGCTGAAGAACCGCTTCCGAACGTGCACGAAGCAGATACGTTAAGTTTGGGCCAATCGTCCACGCCCTTGCTTTGATGTCCCATTTCTCATTTAGACTGGATTCTACAACCTGGAAATGAAGTGTGAAATATGATAAATTAATACCCAATACTCCTCCAGGCACCGATATTACACCACTTATTACAATAGTAACTCATGCTCAACTCAAAGTTATGTTCATTTAATCCCATATAGGATTTGTTTTCGTAACATCTGGGCGTGAGTGTATGTAGTTATATTCGCATGGTATATGCCATCGTATTTTTTAGCGGTATTCCACTGTGGTTACACACAAAACCAGTTCTGGTGTTGCTACCTTCACGAAGTCTGTCAAGTTGAGGTCTTGCACAGGCACGCCTTCCAGTTGCTTGTCTTGGCGCGTGCACGATTGGACGGCACTGTAGTTGCCCCCGCTGCCATTGCTGTCCACGATGTTGTAGTTCTGGAGAAGGTTGGTATCAGAACTCCCCTCCGCCAGTGTGATTGTAAAGTGAAAGTAACCTAAATAGAAAGTAGAAATTGTTAAAGATGTTGCATGTATATTTTCTGTTAAAGAACATTAAAGTTGGATTTGTTTGTTGCTGTTAAAATTATGTTAGATACAGACAGACACACACCCCATAATCATGACCTATATCCATCGAAACCTTCTTTGCCTATCAATAATAATCCTTATTTTGTCAAAAATTAATTAGATTGACTTTATATTCTAACCCAATATTAATGTTAAGTATTTATTTCATCATATTTCGCCGCTTCTGCTAGACTGCTTACGTAGTCGCTATACGAGTTAACTATTGGGAGCGGTATTTGACCTCTATTTTTAAATATCTTACAGACCTGTCGAGGTAACAGTATAATTACCACATTATTACCAGTAGGCCTACTACAATTAACGGATATAGACAGTAAACCTGACATAATCTAGTCAATGTTCGCTGTACCTAATCCGCTAAACACAGACCATGTATACGTCACTTCCTGCTATAGTATAAGTATGACGTCACTTCCTGCTATAGTAGAAGTATGGCGTAACTTCCTGCTATAGTAGAAGTATGGCGTCACTTCCTGCTATAGTATAAGTATAGGGTCACTTCCTGCTATAGTAGAAGTATGGCGTCACTTCCTGCTATAGTAGAAGTATGGCGTAACTTCCTGCTATAGTAGAAATATGGCGTCACTTCCTGCTATAGTAAAAGTATGGCGTCACGTCATGCTATAGTAGAAGTGTGGCGTCACTTCCTGTTATAGTAGAAGTTTGGCGTCACTTCCTGCTATAGTAGAAGTGTGGCGTCACTTCCTGCTATAGTGGAAGTATGGCGTCACTTCCTGCTATATTAGAAGTATGGCGTCATTTCCTACTATAGTAGTAGTATGGCGTATATTCATCACATCTAGCGTGACATTCGAGAGTGAACTTCCCAATGCTCCATGACCTTAGAACACGCGCACCGGTAGAGTCGTGAATAGAATACAGCCCCTGATTTAGTACCACCGGACTACAGTATGGCCAGTTTGTGAAATCCAGACCAGATGCCACATTTAACATTGGCCTGCGTTTGTAGGATGGCTGTACCTCTGTATTCCGTGAATTCGCCCCACCCATACAGCGGGTTCGTAATGATGACAGCAACCAGAATATAAATGCCGGTTATCAGCAGTCTCGTGTTAATGTCAGAGAAAACACATGGGTGCTCAGCTGGCAAAAACAGTTTATAATATCTGAAACAGTAATAATATAGGTATTATATATAACAGTTGTAGAGAAAATAACATAGAATACTAATCATAAAATAAATGATCCAATACGCATCATATTATACTCCCCAAAATGAGTGAATTAGTTATTGTGTCACGTCATGGCGGGAATATTTGCCGAATTCGACCCATATACGTAACTAATACGCCCCAATACTAGTAATTAGTAAATAAATAGTAAACATTTTGCTCAGTTACTTTATGACAAAATCGACAAATACAACTAATGTAATTCAAATTGAGCGTAATTTATTCCAGAGACTGGGACATAGTTATTGAAACAATATATATACCAAATTTATTTTACGAAAATAATCTTTGCTAAACTCGTGTACAGACTACATAAATCGTCTATCTTGTACCAAACTAGCGAACTCGGTGAACAATCCGATTATTCTCCAATCTGACAAATCGAAATCAATAGCCAGTGTTCATTTGTCAAATTCGGAATGACGCACTGATTCGGTTTCGCTATTATAATAATCTGACATTTACTAACGAACACCCTGTCATGTCATTTGTCGCATACAAGTTGTGAACACACTCGATATTAACAACGTACAATGCTGTGAGGAGTATGCCCTTCGAATTAAATGAAAACCCCAATTAAAGATTTTGATTTACTGGAAAGTGTTCTCTCCCCCACCCCCACCTCCCTCCCCACCCCTAAATAAAGTGTATTTGAAACGTATCCAGAAGCAGGATGCGTGTTTAGAAAATAAATACATTACCGCTCAAGTCCAGAAAGGGCAAGGAGCCAAGCAGCGCCACCTACAGTCACGTGACTCACGAATCCAAATATCTGGCACATGGCATCCCCGAAAATCCATCTCCCTGAAACAGATCAAACAGACCTAAAAACCATGCAAAACATCCTTCCGCTGATCAAATTTAATTATTTGTTGCCATCGGCTGTGTCAAATGTGTTAGGTTTACGGTAATGGCTGTATTCTGTGAGGCCCCCATTAACCGTCTCCCTGCTGGATTACACACACACACACACACACACACACACACACACACGCACACACACATACATACACACACACAGTTATTTAGGGCATTTCCGCTTGCCTCCAGTTAAATTGAAGGTCTATAAAGCTTTGTATCAATTCTATAAATTATGCGATAAGTGTATGAGTTGACGCATTCTTATGCACCATCGAGTAATTTCATCATGTCGCAATTGTCAATGGCGCAAGAACAGAGGAATAAAAGGGTTACGGTATTATAGAACGACTTTCTATTACCAAAGGTAATTTAGGAAAAGCTCTGATTCCCCTGAACGTTGTCGTGCACGTTCCAATAGTGGACTTCAATAAGTAATTGCAGAAAATAACAAAGACGATAAGGTATGTTCTGATTGAACACGAACAAAGCCGAATCGAAAAGGTATTTGTGAAAGTTTACACTACGTATTCATAATTGCGAATGCAGTGACACTTCAATCTATATTTCATTGGTTATTTGAAATATCTAAATATCTATGTTGTTCCTTTGAGATGATATCAATAAAATCCTAGAAAATTAAATATCCATTATATACGTTGTATATCTCTATTAACACGTAGTACATAGACGATTTTGAAACAATATCATGATCTGGAATTTTAGTCAAATAATATTAAAGGCATAAGCACAGATAATTAGCGGAACGTTCCTTTTAGTCTTTTATTCATATACAATAAGATTATGTTGATAACAATCGAGTACTGGGGAACAAGTACATCAGTAACTAACAACTCTTCGGTGGATAACTAAAAAAAAATAGTCTCAGATGGAAATTCGTGTGTCCATCATATATATGTATCTACTGTGATAGTATGCCTTTGAAGCAAAGCTTTTCCATTATGTTAGAGATACTATCCCTAAAATATAAGCGTCGGCGTTTTCTCATTACAGATGAAAACATCACAAAAACAGGTTCATGAATAAATAAAGACGTAAACAAATATTTCTACTTTTACGGTAGAAGCAGTAGATAATTTGAAATATCTCAGGCAAATGTGGGTGCATCAAATAAATACAATTTAAATAGTAAAGAGCATACGTAGAATCATTGCCGAGGATGTTAAATTCCGACAAGATATCATTCTCGTGGACATCTCCATTGATCTTACAATGTGATGGTCACGTGGCCTATCAGTTTGCCTTGCCACGGGTCAAAGTACGACAAGCACGGCACCCCGTCATGAAGCTCTCGTAATGTACTAAAGAGCCCATAACGCTCTCGTATCTTTATCGTTGTCCACGACCATTACCACGCAAAAGGTAACGTTTTACAACGCTCATATCAATAAACGCCCACAGCGCCCTCGTAGTTATCTGCGGTTTACATATTAACAGGAAACTGTGGTCTCATCATGGACAGATATGAGAGCTTCGTGAAACTGGACCCTGTTTAATAACTCTCCACCTGAACGGTTGTTTCCACCGGGGAACGGTCTTTTCAGATTCCCAATTCGCCACTGCAAATTGCTTTGAACTATAGTCCAATACTTATAAGATGCAGGTCTGTGCGTATCAATTACGCTGGCATGTCCACGATCAATCGTAGCTGTCAAAACGCAACCTCCTCTTGCGTCAAGGAAGCTTTTAAGTATGCCCTTGCTTCCGGAAATGTCCATCGACCAGAGACTTCGAGAGAACAATTGTTAAATATATGCAATGTCTCGGATATCTCAGCACTTATATCAGTCTCTTTGTATCATTATCAGACGTCTATGGATAACTGCTCTTGTTCACGTTCGTCCATAACCTGCACTATAACCTGCGAACTGTACTTTTAGTCATAGGTCTAGGGGGTTTAAAATAGACAAATTAAAAGGAACAAAGCGAGTATAATTATTACTACTGGGATTATTTTAGTAGTAACCAGCTGGTAACGTGATAACCGTGGTTAATGCCATTACTGCACAGTGTCAGAGTAACCACAGCCACTTGAAGTGGGCCATTTTTTATTTTAATGTTATTTAAAGTTATTTTTAATTTAATGTTGTTGTTTAAATGTATTTGTTTGTCTTTGTGTCTGTCTTTTTTGTTGTGCGTGTGCGTGTGTGTGTGTGTGGGGGGGGGATTATATACTTCTATACTGGTAGTGGTAATATTGTTTTTGTTTTTGTTTAAATAGGAACTCATGGGAAACATATTAGTATAATGGTGTGGGTTTTTTTAAGGCCTGGCTATACGTGTAGGAGACCAATAATGGAGGCCTCACCTATATGAACTTTAGGTACTGAGAAGCTACAGAAGATTAAATCATAGATGACCACGACGCGGTAGTCCAACACTACCACACCACGCACAATGCTTCCGGTGTGCACATTATCTCAGCCACCCACCTATACCGTAATCAAAACGGCGTCTCCGGTTTTGATATACTATAATAAAAGATCCGGGGTTGCATTACTGTAGTATTTAACGTTTCATGTTTTTATACATCACTTGTTGCATCTGCGTGATCCCTGTGTTGTGTTTTCTTGTTACAGCGGTTTCTAATCGCATGGAGGTGATTACATGAAGAACTTCCTCAACAAGAATGAGCCATTATTATTGATGCGCCAACGGTGTGTGTGAGCAATTTGTGGTATCTCGGTCAGCAACAGTAAGAGGAACACATTTGTGCAGATACCAAGCTGAAATGCAGTGACATGCTCATATATGCAGTGTGTTGTGTGATCTGGACTAGATATGCATGACACATTTACAATGTAGTATTTGAAAGAGAATCGTGTGATTTTATCTTTGTAAAGATGTATGACAATAAAATGTACGTATCATTATTAGCCATTAATAATAATGGCATACACACATTATAATCGGTTTCTATTACTAATAATGTATAAACCATACCTCTTCTATTACAACGACAACTACTATTACTACTTACTACTGATGCTGCTGCATCCTCGAAAACCCAAGCTATTATGACTCCACTACCTTCCGCGGCGGAAGGTAGTGGAGTCATAATAGCTTCGATTTTCAAGGATGATGCTGCTGCTGCTGCTACTACTACTACTACTACTACTACTACTACTCTATTTTATATATATACACCGCCTCTATTCTACCTAAACTATTTTCAATGAGCCTTATATTAACCATGACAGACACATCGTGAGTTTCGTGACTACTTGACTACAAATGTGGTAGCATGAACAGAAATATCATTAGTAGCCTAAAACTGGAGTCATACTTTTAACGGCGTCACAGGGCGCAACACGTTAGCACTTGATTACCGGTGTAGCATTCCAAAAACACTCCACCAGGAAGCTCCATCCGGAGTGTTTGAGGGCTGCTACACCGGCAAACGAGTGCTAGCGTGTTTCGCCGCGTGACGCCGTTAAACGTATGAATTCAGCTTTAGGATGGACCTACGAGCGCATATTCACGATCCGAAATATCGCAACGACTGAGGGAATATCATTCAACGATCCGGTGTGCGACCAATAACGAGCAGTTCTTCTGGTAATCGTTATTCATGTCAGAGCCTCACAGGGAGATGAGATTGCACGAAGCCAGATACTTTGTAGGCCTATCTCCGGCGATGTGAGTTGACACATGTAACAGCCGTCATTACCTATGTAAATCTTCAGCCCCATCAAATATTTATTTTAGCTGAACTATGATTTGTTAATGATTTACCGCGGGTGCATTCAGGTTTAAGTTCATAATATGAAATGCATATGCCATATATGGATGTTGTATCTCTGGTCGGACTAGACATACTATAATGTTCAAAGTAAACACACAGTCTAAACATGTGATTTGTTTTAAAATGATCAAGTGAGGATGTTGCGCTATAGGAATTTGCACATTATTACTATTTCTTCTTCTACTACTACTACTACTACTACTACTACTACTACTACTACTACTACCGGGACGTCTTGAAGCTCTACACTCTATAGCATGGAATAGGTATAACAATGCAGCCACGATACGACTTCTGACCATACTGTTCTATCTCCAAATGTTATTAACAAAATGTGATGTGCTTAATGAAGAGTTATGAACATAGAACGCTATGGAAGTAAATTTGTTTGAGCTTCAGTGTTAGCAAAATGTCCAAAAACAAATGTGCGTTTTTACGAAAACTAACTGGATGTATTTATTATTATTATTATTATTATTATTATTATTATTATTATTATTATTATTATTATTATTATAGTGCAGTTATATATGTCTTAGTCCATGCATATGTAAAACATTACAGCTGTAAATAGCTAATCTTTATGAATAAAGATGTGCAATTCTTCAATCGACATTTTCTCAAAACCGTTGTAATGGGAGTTAGAATATTCTGGTTCTAAGCCGACATAATGTCTATCAAATGTGTCCTTTAGAATATAGTTAATGTCATATTATTATCCAGTTTCAGGCTGACGTATTCATAATTCAGTCTGGCTGTAAAACCCAATTTGGAACGTAAAACCTCAGGCAGATTGAAATAATGACGTTTAATTATAGCAACATTCATATCAATTGCAGCGTTATACAAACTATAACCCTATAGGAAGGCATAGGTCTCCAGAAGTAGGTGAAGACCTGTATGATCGGACATTAAAAAAGGTGATAATAGCACAATATCCAACTGTAGGCCTATCTCATTAATAAGCTGCATTGGCAAATTATTTGAGAGAGTTATGTATAAACATTTGTCTAATTACTTTC
>JAUTBX010118048.1:0-11482 GCA_032361465.1 Lepetodrilus tevnianus | reverse complement strand
AAAATGGTGTGAGGAAAATAAAAATAATAACTTTTCTCAGTTTTCAAACATTGAGTATTATACATGGAATACCTTAACAGTTGGATTGAACACACATGGAGTAGGCCTATATAGAGTATAGGAGAAATTGACGTGATGCACTGAACGAAGCCTATACCGTGAACCGGTTTTGTTTGAGTGCATGGTTATTTTACGTTCAGTTGTTAATGGCATATCTACTATACTATGCTGTCTTGGTTCATTGTGATGGTGTAGATAATATTCGGGAAGGAGCGTTCAGGGGAATACGTTGCAGTTTTATTTAGTTATTAATGCCAATACGTATAGGGCCTATAACCTAGCTATTGGCTTCGTGAGAAATGTGGGATCAAATCCAAACCCATTTTTGTCCAAGCCACCACACCTCAGTGAGCCATCGCCTAGTTGGAGTCATATGGGAAGGGTACGGTCACACCAAACCCGATCCAACCCAACCCTGTCCAACCTACCACACCCCAGTCATACCGATGTCTTCCTGAATTTATGGGAAGGGTGCGGTCACACCAAACCCGATCAAACCAAACCAAACCCATGGTACACCTAAACTGGTGTCTTAAATTCCATAGGATTCATGAGAAGGGTGCGGTCACCCCAAAACTGAACGCAAGTTACCACATATGCATCCCTAGCCACAACCCAACTCACCGCAACGCCAACCATCCCATCCCCGTCCAACATAATCCCAACCCAATCCAATCCACTCCATATCCCACCCCAACCCACCCCAGCAAAAATAACACGTATATACATACTATAATATGCACACATTGCACATAACAGTTCTTCAATCAGAGGAAAGAGTATAGGCCTATATTTATTCCAATTTCATTCATGATATCCAATGCAAATATCTATACATATTTTCAAGATCGTTACAGTCATCTAACAAATGTGTTACCGTCTCTTTTAACTTTTCTTCGTCGCTAATAAAAAAACACACGAGACCATAACTCAACACCCAGAAACGAGAAATTGTCTAGTCACTACCTCGGATGTGTCAAACGTTTTTTTTAAAGCTATCTGTTCTTTCACAGTGGCCCCTGTTCACATACCATATACACCAGAGAGTGTGTGTATGTATGTATGTATGTATACGTACGTACTACCGGGGGTGGGGGTGGGGGGTACTTATACCTGTATAGATACGATGATAAGAAGATATCTTCTATTGTGTTTAACTGTAGCCCAGTCACCTGTATATAGCATCGTCCCATATAACCAGGCCATCGATCACGACGTGCCCTGAGCGGTAAATCATACCGGTATAGTGATTCGATACCGATATGTTGATCGCATTTGACGATCTCTTGCCATGCATGGCGTCAAAATACTATACAGAACACTAAAATGTATATCAAATGACCATTTTATATATGTATTTCTGATACCAGTCGTAACTTAAGTATCTTCATAGAAATAGGAAAGAAAGGGGACTTTTTCTCATTTATGCCACCTATAACCCCGATTATGCTGGTTTTACTAAAAATAATCTGGGTTAATTTCCTTTTTCAAATTGGCTGCATTCTGAAATGAATAAAAAGTAAGCGCTATAAAAGTTTACCAAGTAGTCCAGTAAACGAAGGTCCAAGGTATCATTAATGTTCGGAAAAAATGGTTCAAAAGGTTTCTCAACTGATTTAGGCTCAGTGATACGTACATTACCCAAAACCCAAAACTAATAAAATCTGTTCACTGCTAAAGTCCGAAAATCGCCAAAATCCAATATGGCCGCTATACTCAATTGTCTTTTCCACATATCAGTTTGTAAGACTCCTATAAGAAGCCTAAATATGATGTCTAAACCCACACTTTATGGGTAAAACAATCCATTAGTGCTTCGTTGACTGGACTACAAGGTAATGTAAGACTTCGCTGAGAACAATTAGTATGTACGTGTCTGAAAGTTAAATTGTTTCCGCATAAAATAATTTATTTTCATTAGGTTTTGAAAGTCACGTTTATCAAGACAACTTTGAAAAAAATATACACTGTTTAGTGATAGTATTCTACGCATGTAGGCTATCACTATGGTTACTTGAATGTGTGGCTGCATATTTAGCAACATAGGCTACACTAATTATTCTTTCATTGATATGAAATAAACATATATCACGTATACTATCTACTTGGTGCTTCTGGATGTATGACAATATATACTGTGTCGAACAAATTTGTCGGAAGTTCGATTTTCTTTTCTTATTTCTTTCATTTTCTTGTCACGTTTGGGTGAAAGATTCCGGCTGTACATTAACGTATATTAACTCTCACTTTCTCTTTCTTTTTTTCTTTTTCTATTTTTTTTTATGTCCGTGAATATGTATAAAGTGACCTATGGGACATGCTTATACTTGAATTGGGGTTTGCATCCGGTTTCAAGATTATTTCGCTCATGTCACGTACAGCTTGTCAAATTTCACGACAGGGGGAAACCTGCAACACCTGAGTGTTACAGTAAACCTGTGGACTCTGCCTGGTACTCACTAACCAATAATGATAACTGCACAGCACTGCATAGTTGTAGGCCAAAGCTTATTAACATACCGCGTATCATATATGAAGATTGCAATTGGTTAGACAAAGTTACATCGTCTCCATTGGCTTCTTCTAGTCACTCATATGAGCTGAATGCATATGTATATGCATATGCATAATGGTGCCATAAGACGTCTAGATTCTGGACTAGCAATTGGTATGGTGAACACAATTTTGAGGAGCATGAAATCGTACTCAAAATAGCTTCGTAATCTTATTGCCGGATTGTTCTTACGATTTAGAGCATGAATTAATGAGCATTTAGATTTACTAAATTTCTAATACTATAGTAGGTTCGAGAAAAGGATCGCATGACATAACGGTAATAACAGTGCGTGACAATTTTGAATTTTGTACTTGTATATATACGTGACAAGGTATCGTCAGTTTGCATTGAATCCTTTTCTCTATTGATGACGGATGGCGGTGAAGACTATTATACATATACATGTAGATACATTTGAGCATAAAGAATCACTGACGGGGTTAAGCTCTATATACATATATAACTGTCAGTCTGCTTCCAGTAACATTGAGATGACATGCCTTCACACGTACTATATATCTATACATATTGTACCCCTAACTCTATTTACTAGTAGGCCCTATATATTACTCTGATCTTGTCTTGAAATTAGTCTTGAAATTAGTCTTGATTCGGAATGAATACGGAGATTTGTTAAGAACAATATTCGAGAAATCTTCACACGTAACTCTGGTTACAGACTCGCTCTGATTGCGTTTTTCTTTTTTTTTCTTTTTTTCCCTTCCTCTCCATATTATCAAATATCAGCAAGATTGCAGTGCAGCTTTAAAACACTCCCCAGGTCAGACGACTGGAAGAACACATACCGGCGTCGCGTGTTTCTTGTTTAAACGGCGAATTATACATGTTGACGACACACACGAACCCGTCAACACCACAGGGACGTTAATGCATTGACTTCCTAGACCGCTGAGACAGTCTCAAGACGAACACAAGCGTTCACCAAGTTCTCCCAGAACAGTTGTCATTTAATTACCCTACGTACCTCTACGAAAAGAAGACTTCTGTTGCAATGCATAATTTGACCATTTCTTGTGCGCCAGTGTCAAACGCCGGTTTTTATGGTAGCGTTTTGTGGTCATGCATATTACCGCTGTTACCGCCATTTTGAGTATTCACGTTTTCCTTTTTAACACATGGGAACGAGTTTCTCGATTCTGAAATGAATGTAAAGGTTATCCATATATAACCATCCATCTGAATGGCCATGCGTGCATACGACCATTCAGACATCTTTTGAAAGCAAAACATCTGTTGACACAGAAACGCTTATTTTTAACGTATGTATATTGAGCTTTAAATATTTTGTATATATGTTTGGCATCGTTTTTGTACTCTTAAAAAGGTACGAAACATTTTTAGCAGTTTTGAATCGTGTCTGAGTGGTTGGAAGATTTATATCGTCTATTATTGCAGTAAGATGCATTATTGTTTTGCCTTCTGGTGGCCATATGCTTTCTGAAATGTGAAAAGAGGTGATTTAACTAGATTCCCTTCGTTGGGACCGACATGTCACCAAAATAAGTGCTCGCATTTTCTAACAGTGCCAGGGGGTTGGGTATGTGGGGTGGGGGGTCGGGAGAGAGAGAGAGAGAGAGAGAGAGAGAGAGAGAGAGAGAGAGAGAGAGAGAGAGAGAGAGAGAGAGAGAGAGAGAGAAAGAGAATATTGCAATTAAGTAATGATACAACAAACATAAAAATAAAAATACTACTAATAAATACTGTTTTCGGTATAAACTGCCATTTTCAAGTGTCAGCAACGGTATAGTAATCGATATGGTAATTTTAAGGTCGTCTATACCTACACCTGAAAAAAATACTTTAAAATCAATAAAATCGTAAATGTTACATATTGATCTAGTAGTATTCCGCATGCAAGGTCAGCTTATACGTGGGATCTGTATGGTATTCTAAGGTTACATTCCTATGTTGATACATTGGTGAGATCTCAATCTAAGCATGTTGTATCTCTGCCAGATGAGATATTATCTACTAGCCTTATTGACAGCTTCAACGTGAGAAGTATAGGTGATATACTGGCCGCTAAAATAAGAGCAACATCATTTTCATTGTGTAAACTAGTATGGTATGATGCTGCTGCTGCTGATAATAATGATGATGATGATGATGATGATGATGATGCTGCTGCTGATGGTGGTGATGATGATGATGATGGTGGTGGTGGTGGTGATGATGATGATGATGACATCATCATCATCATCATCATGCAATAAATCATATTGGTGCATGGTATAAAATAAAATATATATTATACCGAGAGTATCTATAATCGTTGTAACTACAAGAAATGACAATGTAAAAATATCGGTACCAAAATATCCCAGTTTAGTAAATACCTACATGTGTAATGCATATATCTCGTAAAGACATAATTACGTACATTACACTATGTTAAATTACATACAAATGCCGAGGATGTCTAGTATGGGTCTCTTTCAGCTATACCTTATGCAGGTATGTTAATATCAATAATACTAGTTGACTCGACTCCGGTCATGAGAACGCTGTAGGGGTACATGTATATATCTCTGGGTGGATCATATTCATGGGACATAGAACCATGTACATGTATACATGATCTCAGCTGACCGTGAAGATTGCTGATAGAGAAACAAGCGCAACTCAATACTAGTATATTGACACGAATACCCTTTGGCAAGATCTCCCTGTATTGATAGAATAGTGAGGTATATTGGATATCTGTTTAATGCATTGCGAGATGTGGTGAATGAATATTGACGCACATATATAGGCCTATTATGCTTGTGAATGAAATTGTCGTCTTTATTTTGAACGGAAATTTTTAAAAAAAGAAATAATAACAATTGCGTCATAAGCCGCATTCATAACGTCTTGCATGGCGTGTTTAGTGCATATAACGATGAAGTTATTCTTATATAGGCCTAACTGTATAGGTATAATGTTATGTACACACTAACTGTTCATTGCATCTTTATTGACTGTATGTCACGAAAAAAGCATACCTGTAATCTGTGCCCGGCGATTGCGAAATCCTTTTAGTACAATGTCATGCTCAAGCTCAAATTTTATATTGGGATTTGTGAGCACAATCTTGAGCATGAGTCTATTTGTACTCAAAATAAGTTTCGTAATCTCGGAGCCAGGTATAGATCGAGATTTACGTCATTTCCTGTTATAGTAGAAGTATGGCATAAAGCCTGATTTAGGCTAGGACTACAGCTACTATAGTATTCATACAAGGGATTAAGTCAGTTTTGAAAACTAAATATATATGTACATGATTATAGCAAAAACTGACAAGCGCATTTATGAATACCGGCCCTGGCAGTATAGGCTATAGATCTATAGTATCTTTGTGCAGTCAAGAAGCAACCGTAGATAAGAATAATTCAGCAGGTATTATACTATATGATGGAGATATACATTTTATGATATAATAATTCAGCAGGTAGTATACTATATGATGGAGATATATGCTGGACATGCTATAGCTAAAGTAAAACCAATATAAATATATTCAGCAGCATATTACGATGAACATACTCGAGTAGAAATATTGTGAAACCAATAAATTCGGGCATATATAGCCCATATATAGGCCTATATCTTTCTTGCAATTTGTTGTTCAATCATTAAATGAATGTTATAGCTGATGCAATGAACTGACATAACGCTATACGAGGATTATTATACAGGAAAGTTATCAGGGTCCAATTTTGGCACAGCGTCCTGATTGTACAAGCCACGTGATACATGCATTACAAAGTACAAAGAAAATAAAAACCGACAAGGCCATATAATTATTCGGATAATCTTGATTTCAGTGCCTCTGGCTCCAGGAACTATGAATCTTCTGTATTCTGCGTCTGTTCGATTTGCATTATATTAGAACACTGCTCAGCTCTGCAAGTTTATTCTGATCGAGCCGTGTACACTGGCTAAACACGTATGGATAGTCACGCCTACAGCTATATGGTATTAGACTATTATTATCATCAGAAAAAGAAAAAAGCGTTTCAGGTACATGTCAGGCAAATTTCCCGATTGGCTTCGGGTGAAGAACAGGGAATGAAGGGTGTCGAGTCTTAATGAGGCTGTCATCCAAACTTATCCATCTTTGCCACATTTCGCCGCCATTTTGCTCCGGGCAGACGACATTCCATTGCTGACGGACGGGAGCTGATTCATCAAACGATACATTCGCCCCGAGTACTTGGCGACTAGGAGAACAAGATTACGTAATGTTTTGCAACCAACGAAGAGTCGGTGTTTGTTGTCGCCGGAATGCATGTTCAGGTTTTATATGACAAGACAGACTATCCCTATGTAGGCCTAAATATGTCATTTGACATTCATGAGTCCACCGGGCGTGTTTCATGAGTTGTGTTGCAGACTCTATACCAGAAATAGCGACATGTATACGTGTGTAGTTCTATTGGTATTGAGTCATTTATCATCATTTCCGTTGTGAGCCAAAGGTTCTGTTCGTCAAACGATGTCATCGTGATCATGTTAGTCTACAGACCTACATAATGATTAATTGTCCAATAGGCAATAACATTATGGTTTGTGTTTATATCATATTGCAACGAATCCCTCTATCATTCAGTCTTTATAACATATGTTTCTCTTGTTTTGTACCTCACCGATTTTTTTTCAACACCATTGAAATATAAGGTCTGTTGTTCTGGGTACTCCTGTACAAAATGGCATAACTCTAATATCTAATGTAATAATATAATATCTAATAAGGTATCCGTATGTCTAACCATTACTATTAGGTTGGAGAAGGTCGTTGGTGCTTGCACGCCGAAGGCGAATTTCGCGGCGACAAATCCGGCGATATATGCTCTGAGATAGAACCTTATCATTTATCTATATGCTTGCACACCGAAAGCGAAATTCGCAACGATAAATTTTGATAGAAACCTTTGATGTCGTCGCTTCGTACAGGAGTGCCGTGCTCTGTTCTGTTTTTGTTCTGCTCTGTTCTGTTCTATTCTGTTGTCAAAATAAGAGTTCATAATTTCAATAAATAATTCAGTAAATGCAAGAATATTGCCAATTATATGTACAGTACTTCTTTGAGTCATAAATACTTTGTCACAACGGCCACATCTAGTTAACTCTTTGATTTTTTTGATTTTTTTCTAAATGACAATTTCAAGATGGGCTATTAATGTGTCAATGGAGAGCATTGATGTTACCTAAATGATGGTGTGCAAGCATTCTGATGTAGCCTGGTACTGTGTCAATGAAGTCTATCGTTTGCTTGGTGTAACACATGGTCACCATATACAGGAACAAGACGTACCCAATAATCGTGATTGCCAGTCTATATATATAAAGAACAAACAATATGGCGGACATTGCATTAAAACTAGCCTCTCATCGTTTTGCTTCACACATTATACATCAGGCAACTTGCTTAGTGATTGCCTTGTATGTTTTCCTGGAACACTATTTCAATGAATGTCAAGTAGAGTACATCCATGTGATCCACATTTAACCTTGGGCTACTACTATAGTATACACCAGCCTTCAAGAATCAATACGTTCATAGACGCTTCATGAGAGTTGTTGAACTGTAGACCGCATGTACTATTACTATAGTATCTATGGTCTACCACTGACTCTGTGTTGATGTGTTGCCTGCAAGTGGTCGGTGCTAGCATGGTACAGGGTGTGACCATGCAGGTGACTATGCATTATGATGCATGCGTGTGTGAGAGTGCCTGATTGTCGGAGTATGTGACACTTATGTCTCTACATGTTATTACTTAATATTTTAATATATGCTTACAGCGTTATCTCTCTTTAATGTGCAGCAAATCTTACTAGCAGGTAATAAAGTACATATCATTAATAAGCTATTATTATAGCTACTTTATTACATGCTAGGGAAATTTGCTGCATATTAAAGAGGAGAAAAGCTGTATATATTTAAATATATTTTCTTATGATATTCTCTACGCTCTCTTTATCTTTCTATATTATTCTGTACCTATTCTCTCCCTCCTCTCTCTTTCTCTCTCTCTCTTCCTGCCTCTCTCTATCTCTCTCTTTCTCCCTCTAGCTCTCCTTCCTCATTCTCCCGCTCCACCTCTTTCTTTCTTTCTTTCTCCCTCCCTTTCTCATGCTCGTGCTCCATATATTTCTCCCTCTCTATCTCTCTTTCTCCTTCCTTTCTCATTCTCTCGCTCACTTATCTGCCTTCCTTCCCTCCTTCCTCTCTCACTCTCTATTCCCCTCTCTCTCTCTTTTCCTTTCTCTCTCTCACATTCTCTCTCTCCCCCTATCTCTGTCCCCCCCTCTCTCTGTCTCCCTCTCTCTCTCTCTCTCCCTCTCTCTCTCCCTCTCTTTCCCTCTCTGCCCCTCTCTGTCCCTCTCTCTCTCCCTCTCTCTTTCCCTCTCTCTTTCCCTCTCTCTTTCCCTCTCTCTCTCCCTCTGTCCCTCTCTCCCTCCATCTCTCTCTCTCTCTTTCTCTCTCCCTCTCTCTCCCTCTCTCTCTCCCTCTC
This sequence comes from Lepetodrilus tevnianus, assembly GCA_032361465.1. Lineage (NCBI taxonomy): Eukaryota > Metazoa > Mollusca > Gastropoda > Lepetellida > Lepetodrilidae > Lepetodrilus > Lepetodrilus tevnianus. The sequence goes on along the minus strand of JAUTBX010118048.1, from coordinate 2,344 downwards.
TCTTTCCCTCTCTGTCCCTCTCTGTCCCTCTCTCCCTCCATCTCTCTCTTTCTCTCTGTCTCGTAGCAATGCGTGGGCGTTGGGTGTGTAGCATTGCCAATATATATGCGTAAACCTGAACAATGTAAACCATTCTAAGTATTGCCTCGTTTAACGGTAATGCTTTAACAAACTTGTTAATCGTAGTACTCTTATCCTTGTATGTGTGGGTTCTGCTTCCAATTGGCTCTCTATCCTGAAGTGCTCACATAGATAATCGCAAGCAATCAATCTAAATTACATCAGCTACGCGAGGCCACCTATGTATACAGCCTTGATAAGACCTCTGCCAATTAGCCTTATGTTCTGCTATATATAGGTATACATGTAGATAGAAATTAAACGTAGATAGAAACACATGTATAAAGTAGTAACGGTAATTTGTAATTAGAATCTTGCCTTCACCTATCAGTTTGATCAAAATAAATAATGTGTCATCTTTTTTTAGAAATCAAGGAATTATTACAATTCTGGGCCGGTATTCATGAAGGGGCTAAGCCAGTTTTTGCTATATATTTTATCACCAAAAACTTACTTAAGCCCCTTTATGAATACCGGCCCTGGACACTAGAGAGAGAAGCGCAAAAATTAAGGCTCGTCCACATTATGACAATTTGTTTAACAAAGTCCACTTTGAGAAATACAATTTGACAATATGTACGTATATTTAATGTTGATATCTAAAGTACGATATAAACCATTTCCGGTTACAAACTATTATAGGCCACGAGTCGGGAAATCAGACCGCTTATTTAAAATTAGGACGTTCTGAATCAGAAACTCCATGATGACACTTTGCCACCATTGGGCAACTATATTGGAAATCAATGTAGGCCTAGTCTATCTAAAGAGTAATATGCCTCGGATAATTAAAGAATCTATATACTTCAATGATGTGAAAGCTGACATGAATGTTATGATATTAAAAAATAATTAAATTTAGCGTCTTCCAAAATATATATACATCCATTTGTCTGGCTCAGTATTAACCCTCTCCATGCTGGCTTTGACACGGACACAGATCTTTAAGGCATGTAACGGGTTAAGTGTGCATATATGCAGCACATGATGTCTAATGAACCGACAAGGAAATGAAAGTCAGCTAAGTAATTCAGCAGGTCGGATATATGTGTTTCATGTCAGGTTGACGGTCGTCAAGGAAATGGCTCCTGAGTTCGAGAGTGTAAACTTCCTTGGTCGTCTGCTCCGCTGCTCCTCACTGTGACATGTAGCGTTCTTTGCACGTGTCGTCTAGCATGTACCCTATCACTTCCTGCACCAAACGCATCCCTCATCATAAGCAATAGAGTGGTTTTGTAATTGTAATCTTGTATACTACTGGTATTCTTACGGTTGTGTATTATATACATATATATCCTAATGCTATGCACTAAGTTGAGTTCGTCTACCGTCATATTTGTAATTAGTTCCTTCATATTTATGTCTACTGTCATGAAGCAAGTAATATATTGTTGCATTGCATACCCATTTCGTCAATCCGTTTCCAAACTACACATTGCGACTTAGCCAATGAAAATAATAACTTAAATCACGATTTACTTATATAATTGTAGGTATACTCCGGAACATCCTCGAAAACACCGGCCAGTATGATTACATTAACCTCCGTCAAATGTTTGACAGAGGTTAGTAGTAGTCACAATGGCCTGTGTTTTCGAGGATGACTCCTGAACTGCTGTGATTACTCGCGTCACACCTAACACGCCATAAACTAAACATTTATTACATTACTGAGTGTATATCAGTGCGTTAAAAACTACATTAATACCAAGTAAACATGTGGAGAGTTGCATCAATACTTTGGTCACGATGTGCAACTATAAATACGGTTGCCGTCCAGATGTGATGCTCATCAGTGAGTCAGTGGCAACGGAACATGGCAACAGCTGTCCATGGCAATATCCCAGAAAGAGAGAGAGAGAGAGAGAGAGAGAGAGAGAGAGAGAGAGGGAGGGAGAGAGAGAGATAGAGCAAGTGAGGGCGGGAGAGAGAGGGTGGGAGAGTTACAAGAGAGATAGAGTAAGACAGAGAGATGGAGAGCTATCGGAGAGATAGCAAGAGAGAGAGAGAAAGAAAGAAAAAAAGAGAGAGAGAGAGAGAGAGAGAGAGAGAGAGTAACATAGATCGAGTGATAGAGATGGAGAGAGGTGAAGATGGAGACAGAGAGAGTGAGGGAGAAAGAGAGAGAGAGAGAGAGAGAGAGAGAAATTTTAAATTGAATTCATAAACCAAAAAGAAATCTCATACGAATCAATGATTATATCAATAGTATAGATGAACATAT
>JAUTBX010118037.1:0-11484 GCA_032361465.1 Lepetodrilus tevnianus | reverse complement strand
TATTAACTACCTTACATCACATAATACCATCGGTGTTTTTTTACATGTATTAACTACCTTACACCACATAATACCATCGGTGTGTTTTACATGTATTAACTACCTTACATCACATAATACCATCGGTGTTTTTTTACATGTATTAACTACCTTACACCACATAATACCATTGGTGTGTTTTACATGTATTAACTACCTTACATCACATACTACCATTGGTGTTTTTTTTACATGTATTAACTACCTTACACCACATAATACCATTGGTGTTACAAGTGACGGTGTCGACGGCTGCCAGTGTGTATTCGTGCCGACAGTATATGTTCGCATTTTCTACTTTCGCTGTGTTAACATGAGGTTACGTTTGATGTGCTACTACACACACTAGACGAACACCAGTACTAGTACATGGTCCACCAGTTCTACGAGAGGCTCAGAACGTACTAGCCCTCACTATCGGTCCAACACATGACCAAGTGCATGCATGGTACACGATGACTTAAACTTCTGGTAGCCATGAAAACTGCTGTAGTGTTCAAGGATCTAAGAAACCGGTGACTGTCAGAATGGGTTCCCCATGAGAGGGTTCTATTCGAAATATTGGCATCCGTTTACAAGCGTGAAAGGGAAAGGGGAACTCCAGTGATGCAGTCTCGGTACATGGACTACCGTAATGCTTATTGTCTATATTGACGTCAACGTGAAGACCTCATGATTGAGTGCGGGCTGTTCTAGTGTATAGCTCAGCTGGACATGCTTGAGCCCTCCGACAAACAAGAAGAGGATCTCGGCCACACCCGGGCAAATAATCCCCCTACTTCTGTGCCACAATACCGAGAATGTACAAGGATTGGAATGAGCTAGTCAGCATGCGTTTTCAATATGGCCCTACTCGTCTGCTCGTGCAACACTTCCACGCGAATCCAGGTCCTAACACAGAACACTTGCCAGTGTTTTCTTTTCTCCGAGGTTTAAGATATTAAATTTCAAATCACATACATTTCTATTACAACGCAGAGTTGAATAACACGTATAAATATGTCAACAATAACACAATAATACCTTTCACTGTGGGTTCGTGTTCTCATTGCTAACTGGACTACGTATTTGTAAAACCTTTAAAGCCACCGGTGGGGACAAAGTATGCCAAAAATGACGATTGAGTTACATTTTCTTTGATATCTATATTGAAAAGAAATTTATACTTGAATCCATATACTTATGATTTTTTGTTGTTGATCAAATATCATTCCAGATGACGGATGGAAAATTTTTGACTGGCGTATTAATATTCGAACAAAGAATCATGCCACATCTGGCATTCAAGTAGCATAATGCCGCCATTTGTAATTACCCTTTCGTGTGGACATGATAGTCCCCCGATTTGTAATATCGTCCGGACCTATCGCAGTGAACGACTGACATATACATAGTATCACGTATGTGCCTTGTGCACTTACAACTGGGCAAACAGAGGCTGTATTTGCACAAGTCTCTAACACTATAACCCTAATACGACTTGCCGCTATGCTGCAAAGCACTGCTCGTATACATAGGACAATTATGTTATTTCAATATGTTTTGACGCTCGTTTTACTGACTGATAGCACTACTTTCGTGCTGTATGCCTCTTCATTCTGTATTGGTGTAGTGTTCATCTGTACTGACACTACCATGCTCACCCAATTTCAAACGTACATATGTGTCCACTAAACACTCCTACTCGGGCTCGATTACAATTGATATGCATTGGTGTAGACACCGCGTCTTGTATTTATTCACGGATTTATTGTTGTGAAAGGTTTTACCATATGTAATTGAAATAATAGACTGTATCAATACTAAATTTCAATGTGTCATAGAATCTAACACTAGAACTATATATCCATAATGAAGAACGAAACCGTGTTATTGTAAAACCGCAAGAGAATCAATCGAGTTCACTTTACTTCCTCTGCTGTTCATAAACATATACAATGAAATCACAAAATACCGTACCAGAAATCGCCTGACCGATCAAGGTCCATCGTACCAATCATTATTGCCAATCATCATGATCATGTGTTGAAATTCGAACCAAGCCGTCTTCACAAATGACGATACCTCTATAGTATGCCAAACACAACATCTGGGAATCTCAGAATGGTGTTTCCAATAGCCATGGAAGGATTCCGTAATAAAATATGCTCATCTATTTTGCGCATACTTTATATACTGTATACTAATATGTGGACATTGCCAGAATGTGGTCTATAGACTATGTTGCAAATTAGTCACAACCAATATGAGACCTGGTCCCGATGTTACGAAACTTTCTTGAGTACACATCTGTGCTCAGGCCCAACATGTACATGACGTTTTATGAACAACACTTTGTGTTGAGCACAACTTTGTACTCAAGAAAGTTTCGTAACCTTGGGGCCTGATCCCGATTTCTCGAAACAAACTCAGCTGAATTTTGAACTGAATTTGAGAAAACTCCCATTGACTCATAGTTGTAACTTGAGCATAAGCTTGAGCTTGAGTCAATGGGAGAAATATCTGAGCAGAATTTCAAACTCAAGTTAGTTTGGAGAAATCAGTGCCTGGTTGGTGACATCACGCACTCAGAGCGATATTAAATGACGAAGCGTTACCAACTCGACCTGAAAATTGGTCACCTAGATATTGATTATTAAATCCACATTTTCCATATAAAAGGGATTAGTCACGTGATAATACACACGTTGTCCAATTTGGTTAACCGCATTTTTAAATGGAAAGTGCGAAACCCCGTAAGTGTATTTCACTCATGACTGGCCAGCTCAAAGTGTTGTACAATGGCCTCTAATACCGACACCGGTTCTCATGACCCCCAGTCCCATGTCCCTTTTATCACAATTTTAAATACCTAACCAGAGCTAACAATGGTCGCAAAACGTTTCGCCATGCCCGTGTGTGCATACCATTTTGAGGCCCATTGGAACTAAATAGGTTTATTCAAAAATATGAATTTGAGAAGCAGCGGGAGTTTGTGTTCAATATAAAATACGTATTATCTAAAACGAAATATGGTATTAAATTGGGGGGTCCTTCAAGGTGAATGTTTTCATCGTTCACTGTTCCAATATTTGCTGGCCAGATCTTGTAGAGATAGATCAGCCTGGCTTGTGGCTATTACCAGTTGTGTCGTCCTCCATACGAGGTGTATGAATAATAATGACATAGAGCCACGACTGTCTGCCTTATCTCGATTATTTATACACAGTATTAGTTGTACATGTAGGAAATACAAACAGTCCACCACAAGTGTGTACTATTAGTAAGAAATTAAAGATTGAGTTAATTCAAATCCTGATAACGACGTCAACATAATTGCACGTGGAGCGCACGGGTATTGACATGTGGTAGACTTCTTTCCTACTAGAGTAGGCCGACATAAGTAAGTCACATCCTGAGGGGGAAAGTAAATATGTTAAATATACACTACATGTATATTGATCGTTTTTTTGTATGAAATACCGGTAAGCCGGTGAAGTATGTTTCCTTCTTGTTCTCCTGGCATCTCAAATGTCATGTATACCGGTATGTTCATGGGGATATTTTTAATAGGGGTATTTGTGTGAGAGCAAGGTGTGCCATAGACTAGCCAAGACCTATAGTGCATATAGGCCTATTCAAAGCATAGAAACTATAATGTCTTCTATACATTACATATGTTGATGCTTATGTGCTATCTTACTTTCAGAGTGTCGAATACCACTAGAACCATAACACAGGGAGATAATTACGGAATTGATTCCATTTGCAATTGGTACTGAAGTATTTTTACATTATCCAATAATTAAATTATTTTATTGTAATTACATCATGGTATTCAAGAAAGGATAATGCATATACAATAACAAGCTATCCTTACATCACAGCACCAGTCTGATATCTCATAAAACGTGTAGGTCTAACAGTCTTGAGCTACTGAGCTACTCTATAAGTTCCCCAACACTATCAGCGTTATCTGATAACTTCAAACCCTGTTACAAAGAATTACGATACGAAACTGTGAAAGTGAACCAATTATGTACCAGGGTGTTTATCTATGTCGGTCGCCTTCAAACCATTCCCGTTCCATCATTAACGTACTTATTGCATACCGTTGGCTCTGCAAGACGATATTTAATCATAACTGGTTCATGCGCGAGTTAAACTGACTGAGGTTTCATTTGTGTTTGTATAGCTAACATGAGACAACCAAGGGCCTTGTATACCACTAAGAAATCAAAGATTGTTGACACAACTTGGTTGATAGGCTTCAAAGAGTAGGCCTACACGTCTTCCATGTTCTGTGAACGGTTTACAACGAATACATTTATGCATATTTCAAGTAGCCTACTGTTTATGGTAAATAAAAAGTAATTTAAATTGATTTGAAGACTTGGTTGTAAATCAATATAACCGTTTTCATTGAATTATTGTGAGAAAACGATATGTACGAATATCTTGATACTAAAACAGATAGACCCACTGAAGTGTTTAATCCAATAAGTACAAACAGACTGAAATAAAACAGTCAGATCCAGACGTATGCTTATTTGGTCAAAGTCCAAAGGCCTTTTTATTTCGCATTTGATGTCTGAGTACCAGTTTAAATCCTATTTTACGGCTATTGCAAATCCGATCACAAAATCTAGGATAAGTGCCATTCACAGTTCATTTAAACAAGGCGTGCTTATGCGTTGGTTGCAGACCTTTATCATTAGTGTACAAAAATGTCTCAAAATGTACGTATTAATTTACACATGCATAAGGGCAGATCGTACAGTTAATTATACTTCCAACATATTTATCAATACCCACTAACCACAGACGTCGGGATGCATGCTTTACTGGTAAGCGATACTATCAGAGATGGTAAATGCATGTTGTGTTGAGCACCAGTGTGCCAGTGGAATGTCTAAACGCCCAAAACACAGGACTGACTGGCAGATTTACGAAATGCATAATGGATGGGTCAACTAGCAGGTGCCCGCACACAAGAAGCTGCATTCATGCCATATCGTTACGGGATAAGCCTGTGAAAGTATCTAGACTACAATGTATGCATTTTGGTGTAATCATGCTGCCTGTGAAACAAGGTGGATGTTTCGTGGTACCACGAAGGTGATGAGCCAGCGCTAAGCCATCCTGTACAGCAGGCGGAGGCTGGGCATACGGTGAGATATATTCCCCGGAACCGGACGAGGACTGTTGGTCTATGAATCTAATTCCTAGTAATCTGATTGGCTCACATGATCCCAAATACTAATACAATATGTTCCTAACCCTAACCCTAACCACATGAGCCAATCAGATTGCCGGGAATTGGGTCCAGGTCCGGGTCCAGGTCCGGGTAAAATACCACATCCAAATTTACGTACTTAGGTCTAGTCTCAAGTCGGGACCAGACATTACGATTATGCACACCACTTCCTATTTTATCAATCTCTACGACTATGGGATTCATTAGAGGATATGCATGCACACATATAGTGGCGCCATTATATAATGTTACCAGTTCTCGATTATTAATGCTAATTACTAGGAATCATAAATTAAATTGATCTGTTCATGAAATGCATGCACAGCCAGTAACTTCAAAGGACAAATTGGAATTCGTATAGGATAGATGTATAGGATAGGTGGAAAAAAGGGGAAATTGTGGGGTGTAGGGGAGGGGGTGTACGTAATTACCTACTCTACAGACGTATCATTGTATATAATGCGTGCTGAGTATTATTTATCTTAAACAGATGCATTACACGAGGTATGTATGATGCCGATATGTAGAATAAATAAATATTTAGTCAACTTAATTACTGGACATCTTGACAACATCAACATCTGATTACTTATATAATGTGTTGTATACAGTATTGTAACTAGCCAATACGTACAATACATGACAGTAACTAGCCAATACGTACAATACATGACAGTAACTAGCCAATACGTACAATACATGACAGTAACCAGTCAATACGTACAATATATGACAGTAACTAATCAATACGTACAATACATGACAGTAACTAGCCAATACGTACAATAATATATGCTAGTAACTAGCCAATACGTACAATATATGACAGTAACTAGCCAATACGTACAATATATGACAGTAACTAGCCAATACGTACAATATATGACAGTAATTAGTCAATACGTAAAACATATGACATTAATTAGCCAATACGTCCAATACATGACAGTAACTAATCAATACGTACACTAAATGACAGTAACTAGCCAATACGTACAATATATGACAATAACTAGCCATTACGTACACTATATGACAGTAACTATTCTGCTGATGTAGGAATCTGAAGTACTCTTTTATATTTTCCCTGTGCTTTGTACGTTGCGCGTTCTCGGTGGTAATGTCGCGAGCAGACAGTGACGGTGGGGACTGCATAGAAAGACTGTGCCGATTCAGTCAGATGCGGCCATAAACACACTATGTATGGTAGTTAGGTCTATTCGTGAGACTATTAACGCTGCGTGAACCCGGCGCAGGGCATACGCGGAGTCCATCCTCTAGTACAACGTGGACACACAGTAGGTTATGAAGGCAGTATAACAGCATGCCAATATAACATACTACTGTGACTGGTACTCTGTGTGTGTTTGTGTGCGTGCGTGCGTGCGTGTGTGTGTGTGTGCACGCGTGCGTGAGAGAATGAGTGAACGTGTGTGCGAGAGAACGAGAGAGAGAGAGAGAAAACAAAGGAGAAAGAGAGAGAAAGAGAGAGAGGTTATAGCGAGGGTGGGAAGGATACTACACATTTATATGGTGATTCTGTAGTCGATCAAAGATCTTCATTAACTACCACTAGTTATCTACCATTGGAGGTATTACCCTAATAGGGTGCCCGTTTAAACACGAGAGACCGACTATACATGTGTACAAGTATTTCCACCAAGAGCATTGCAACTATAATAACTAGCAACATTCACTAAGGACTTGTCTTGGAAGAGAGACATGCAAAACTGCGTCAACCATTGAGTCAGTCAATTCAGTTATACCGACCGCACACTGGAGAGTCTCGTCGGCGCCCGGTCGCCGATTTTGCGTCGGCCGACGGAAATCCCCAGTGTGCGGTGGACGGCGACTGCGATTTTTAGTCTCGCCGACCGATCTCACAATATCTAGCATTTCTTGATATTCGTAATAGATAATAGATACAAATCGGCGACCAATCTCCTACCCACCGCACACTAGGCGATCGAAACCCGACGAGAATCTCCAGTGTGCGGTCGGTATTAGTGACAACCGATCACAGGAGAAGAAGTTTGTTATCAAATATTCACGCAATGGTGACAGAGGAATGTAATATGAAGGCATGGTATATGTGACACCACGAAACCATGATAGTATGTACAGTGAAGGACACCGCAGGATTGGGCAACGCCTCGTTATATGATCAGTATAATTACAATTAAATTCAGTGTTGTTATGAATGTCACCACACGGATCCAGTAGGCGAGATACGCCATGCCAGATATTAAAATAAAAGTGCAATTAGTTGCGATGTACTGGACTGTGCATTGGCATGAGTTATTCTGTATTGAGATGGTTATATTCGTGCATTGGTACACTTTTACATACCCGGGACAGGCGCATTGTAACAAGTAACTATAGCTATTGTAAATTATATTCAAGTAATAAGACTTAGTTTTCTTACAATTATCACAAACATCATAGTACACGGACTTGGAGGAAACTAACTTCTGATTTCAGATAAGTAGTTCATGGGAAATTCCCTAAACTGTGAAGTGGTAATGTCTCTATAAACAGTGTAGGCACGTACTCGCTATGCTCAATTGACATATGTAAACTTCTCGTAAAAATGGAGTCTTGTGAATTTCGCTCGCTGGGTCAGCAGAGCCGGTATGCATAAAGGGGCTTAAGTCAGTTTTTGGTGACCAAATATATAGCAAAAACTGACTTAGCCCCTTTGTGAATACCGGCCCAGTAGTCTATCTCAAGGCCACATACGACATCCGCAAACGCACAGGTCCTACTATCACAGATCGCCGACCTATTTAGCAAAGTTTTACCTGAAAAAAAAGCATTTGTTTTGACTACACAAATACTTTATACAACCATTAACTTATCCTACATGCCTCACTAGTTATCAATATTTTAATATGTATTCACAATATCAATTGTATTTCAGTCGTCGGGGTGCAGTGTACTGGCTAGTCGAGCACGAAACATGCAATCCTCGTAGAACACACCTTCACACTTCTCTTCTATCCAAACCATGTGTAGACTTACCACGAGACCACCCCGTTGCATAGAACAGTTGTAACTACAATTAATTGTAAGTCAAAATCTCAACCATTGTAGCGATACAAGTGTTTAATGCAATGGACTTACGGTTGCAGTGGGTTCCGACAAGTTATGATAGATACGTACACTCAATTACATGTATATCCTGTGCAACGTATCTGAAGATACTGAAAGCAGGCAATGAAGTGTGACCAACTCAAGCGAAAGTAGAAGCTGTGAACTATGCACGTCTATAGACTATATTGCTTATTTCATAACGTGGGAAGAACATTTCATAATTGTATGTCAAACTGCATACTGTGTTCAAAATCAAGATGTCAAAGCTTAACGCTCGAGGGTTACATAGACTAGCTCAGAAATGCGTTGCAGTTCAGTTCAGTTCAGTTCAGTTTATTCTCGTAAGTCACATTATGTGACATAAAGAACATATTAAATACAATACATAATAAAAATACATAATTACAGTATATATTAACAGTATATTACATCGCAAGCACACACGTTAGTACACCATATTCAATAACAGCAGACCAGACGTTATACTATTGCATCATACACAAATATAATTATATAATTCAGGTACTGTATAAAGTTATAGTTATAAGAAGATAATTAATCACCCATTTCCCAAAAAAGGCGCATTTAGTTATTTCTGGATAGTTTCGCTATATAAATGTGCGGCATCATCATCATCATACTACTACTACTACTACTACTACGAATAATAATATAAATATAATAATAAATATTACTACTAATAATAAAATAATATAGATAATAATAATAATAACAATAATACTAGTAATAATAATTAGCATAATTTTGAATGTTGGAGTTTGTATCGTCTTGAGAAGATAATGGTGATCATGAAACATTTCCTGAAACAGCGCAGTCAACAGCTATTCATATAGCTATGTGACTGTGTGACTATCTATGTGACTATCTATGTGACTATATACATTATGTGACTATCTACGTGACTGATCTATGTGACTATCTATGTGACTATCTATGTGACTATATATGTGACTATCTATCTATGTGACTATCTATGTGACTATCTATGTGACTATCTATGTGACTATATATGTGACTATCTATGTGACGATCTATGTGACTATATATGTGACTATCTATGTGACTATCTATGTGACTATCTAAGTGACTATCTATGTGACTATCTATGTGACTATATATGTTACTATCTATGTGACTATCTATGTGACTATCTATGTGACTATATATGTGACTATCTATCTATGTGACTATATATGTGACTATCTATGTGACTATCTATGTGACTATCTATGTGACTATCTATGTGACTATGTGACTGCATGTATTCTGTGGAGAGTGGATGTACACACGGCCCAGGACGTATTTAATGAAACTATAGGATCACAGCTGTCACGGACGCCACGCGACATTTATACACAAAAATCCTCACTCATCCACGTAACAATCGTATCCAGATTTCGTGGCCCGAGCAGACAGGTCAGAACATAGTGTACGACACTGAGCAGGTTAATCGATCGTGTATCCCCCACAACCACAAACTATAGGTCGTATTACATATTAAAGTTCTATAAATCAGTAGTACTTAGAACATAGAAGGACCCTCTGGGATTCATATCAGGACGTAATGTACATGCAAACACTATATAGCAATTCATACACTGGGTATTCATGTATATCACACAGTACTGCTTCGCACATTGGCGCCCGTCGTGGGTAACCAATACTAGTATATACCCTTACGACTCTGTGCAGTACTCCCATGTGAAAATAATACGATACATTTCCTTGAAACTATAAGACTGTTGTGTAGCACAGTTTCATAGCTGAGTCGACTGACAGGAGAACACACGGTACTTGTTTGTATTGCAGTTTAGACTCGCTTTCACGATTGTTTTACTGTTATCACGACTTAGGTTTAGACTGGGGTTTCGACTCGCTTTCAGGTTAAGACAGGAGGAAACCAGCAACACCCGTGGCGCTGAATGTTGCAGTAAACCTGAGAGCACCGGCTGGTACTGACAAGACCAAGGATGATAACTGCATGCATTGACACTCTGCAGACATAGCATCCTATATGGAGAGCTGCAGTAGCCCATAGCACTTGTAAACGTCTTTTAAAAACATATTTGTTTATGTCTCCGCTTTGAGCATACCACCGGTGTGGAGGCCAGCGTATTACAAGCAGTCTTATTATTATTATTAATATCGCATCAGAAAGGTAACTTTCGCGAACGTTGATGCCGGGGAATTTGGCTCCGAAGTCCAAACTGCTCTACCACCCACTCCGACACGATACTAATCAAACTAATACATTCCAGACAACTAATTGAGTAACCGGACAAATTAAGACGGAATTTACACGAATTGTGCGGAAATACATCCATTCTCTCAACCCTTCATCGAGAAATGCATCATCATCATCAGTTGAATTATAATGCAACAGGTATAGTAGTATACACATGACGATCGCAAACCGTCAAACATCCATAGTTCCGTCTATGATAATATAACGTGAGATAAAAATATTTCAAACGTCCAGGCTGTAGAGATGGCCTCTTAGTTCTGACACATATTGACACATATTGACACATATTGACACATATTGACTAACAGTGCCTATTACAGTCATCAACACACCGACGTATGGCTAAACACATCGCATGAAAGAATACTTCTATAATTAGTTCCCGAACTTATTTTACCACTTGTATATTTAGCAGCAGTGTACTCACTGCACTATTTGCTATTTACGTTTTGTTGTGAATGATGTGTAAAGTTGGCACACTGTCTGGCTGAACCTACAGTCAGGGATTCATTCACGCGCACTCCGATAACCATTGTATTTACAGCAACGTTTTACGACTTGTATATGTTGGCTGGGTAGCGAATAAGCGAGGAAGTTACACATAAAGGGCACTCATAACGTATAGAGAGCACTGTACATGGTACACGACGGGTAACCTTACACGGACAAGCTGCATTTTCTAAACATCTATATCTGGTGTACATCTGTATAATGTGGGGGAAGATCCCGGAGCATATATACATGTCAGGATTGGAACGGAACACTACCTGTAAGGGGTATCGAGCTGATTCGGACCTTGGCTCATTCGGACCTGGCTGATTCGGACCTCAAAAAACTTTTTTTCAGGCTG
>JAUTBX010118004.1:615-11488 GCA_032361465.1 Lepetodrilus tevnianus | reverse complement strand
TTACTTGTTTCTACTTTATAAATAATAAACAAATGATGTTTCACTATTTTGTGTTTATTTTAAAGTTTACAAGCGCAATTATAGGAATGTTCTGTATCTTTTCATAATTTGATTATTTTTAAATTAGGACAATGTTACTAGATGCGATGAAAAATTATTTCATGGACACATAAAAAACAAGGTTCATTAATATATTAAAGGTCAATGAGACAAATACTGTTGAGTGTCGTTAGGTTCTTGAAGTTTCAGACTAGATTAAATGAATTACATTTTAACTTAATTTGATTGAAGAGTGCTAGACACACACTTTGGCATTGCATGTGGACTTAAAAATAGCCAGATTTAATTAGATTCAGCATCTTTATACTTCAATGATGTCTTGCCATAATTCGTAATCTGAAACATGCATGGCCATTCTGTCAGTATCAATTACTTCATAGCCCTAAAAGGTGACGTCTCTTTTCTTCCAATCTATAGCACATCCAATGGATACGCAAATGATTGCCAAAATAAAATACGCGAATTTGTACTTTATCAAATCCAAGTAAAAAGGAACGATTTGTATAGCTGGTTTATGGATTACTGCAATGAGAAAGGTTGTCTGACATTCACAGCCATGCACTACTCTGAATGTTACAGGTTTAGATCTTGTATCTATACAAGAACATTTCGCCGGCTGAGAATCAGCGGGTTTAAGTCCAATTTTTAGAAAAGCTGATTTACAGTTCCATAGGTAATGATTAGGTCCTTGTTCTATCTCCTCACTCAACTTCAGCATCAACATCGTAAAATAAAGATATTCGGGACAAGTTTGGCGTATAAAATGGTTCTAACTCCACAATCTATAATAGAATGATAGGACAATCAGTCATGACTCATGATACGAATTCGGATGACACTGTTCTATCTCTAAATGCTATTTTAAAAATGGATTTGATTAATGAAGTGTTATGGAAATAGAACACTATGGAAGTCCCATGTGTGTGCTATAGTATTCTAATAGTGCAAATAGTCTATCTACGAAAACTAACTTATTATTATTATGTTGTATCAATTACCTTTAATGAATAAGGATGTTCAAAATGTCAATCGGCATTTTCTCAAAACCGTCGTAGTGTGGTTCTTAGGCGACGAAGTTTTGTTTTATATCTCTCTTTCACTTGGAATAATTAGTTTGACGATAGTTTCATTAACATTAATATGCTACTGGGACGTGCATTTTTTTAACATCTTTAAAAAAGTTAGCGAATAGAGTTCATGTTTTTAATTTACGCACATATTGCACAATTGTTATATGACAACTTATGTACGGATGCAGTGACGGGCATATTTACACACGAATGTCAATTTCAATACTTCACTGCAAAGTATAGCGATGTGGTTGTAGTAGTATATTTAACGTGAAACATAGGAAATAATACGTCACTTTTTTTTTCAATTTGACATCAACCCACATGACTTTGTGAGGTAAGATACTCTGTTTCCTCCTATTTTAAGAGTTGTCAAAAGTTAACAGTTAATGGCTGGTTTAGGTGCATTATATTATATTCTATTTATGTAGCATGATTAAACTGCACTCATCCATTGCCAGTGGCACGCGCGGTTTAAGAAACATTGTAAGGTAGGTAAATACTTTTTTCACACAGCAGAGAATGGGTACCCGGTAGGATAAGATGAAAATGTGAATACAAATCCTCTGTCGTCCGGAACGGAATGGTATGTTGTATACTCCCCATGGAGTTGAGAATGCATGTGAGGGCAATCTGATCCATTGGCCTGGGTAATAATAATGTAGATATTTAGGAATTATTTATAATGTGGATACGTTGTATTATTAGTCAATATTATTATTAATTTAGTTTATTGTTTTAAGAACAGTACACCAGTAGCCAAGTTACACATTGTCATAAACATCGTATGTTATGTTTCTTTCATACGCTACTAATAAACAATACTTGCGATACGACAAGACACAACAACATCCTCACTCACACACGCATACACCCACACAATACACTGACACGTAAACACATTTTTAATGGCTAAATGAGTATATAGTTTAATACTTAATGAGTATGTCCGGTGAATAAATCCGTCAACTGTTAAGTACGTTGTTTATATGTGTATTTGACGTTCATCGTAATCTTACCATCTGACGAAGACGCATGTATAATTTTCGTGATTACACTAGATATCATTGAGGATACATTACTTCTACAATTTACTGATATCCTAGAATTACACCACCTACGTATCGACAGCTTGTACCAACGGATGTTCATTCATTCCGAGACATCTGTCATCTGAAATATCATGCCGTTTTTCACATGGACAGTATTTCAGAGATTCTACGAAGACGTGTGTTAGGTTTGTATTGAATGTTTAATGGCAAACACATATCGGTTAATTTAAACCCCATAAGCCACGGCGGATACGGAAAAACCAAGAACAATAACTCTAGACGTCATATATCATAACGTAGCCCACTATTCCCAGGAAATAATCCTAGTCTGCATCGTGGAGTATAACGGTCTCTGCCCGGTTTGTACTTTTACCGTATCCCTTCCTCGACTTTTATGTATAGTGGTACATCAACATGCCAATCTATATATATGTTCCATCATATTTAATACCGTAGTAGGCTATGCTTATGTATAATTACATAGCGTTTGTCTCGACGACAAGCGTATACGAACATAGCCTGGGTGTGTACGTAGACGACCATACCTATTAATCACAAACAATAATCCAAATACAAAAGTGTATGTTTATTTACCCCGTATTCTGTTTACAATGCTGTAATGTATTTCTAGAATGTCTGAGGCTAAAATCCGCAGTAGGTTATAGGTGTGAGCATGTCATACAGAACCAGGTCAGTGGGAGACATCGCGGTTCACTTCATGACATAACTAAATACATTTCCTACCAAGTCTGACTTTGTTACAGTTTATTTACGAGGCAAGGAATATATATCACACAAAACGTCCCACCGTCGACCGTAATGGTTTTGGTCTATCTGTTGGTGTGATGTTCACCACATGTATGGTGGATACGCACCTAAATTAATAATTATTATATTGCAAATTGCAAAAGAAAAATGAGAGTACAAAATGTATTGCTACGTTGCTGAGAGTGCAGAAGTACTACAGTCAGGCCCCGTTATAACGGTCTCCGTTAACACGGTTTCTCCGCTTACCAGTCAACTTTTAACCAATACAGATTTTTCTACTATATATACTTTAAATCGATGAATGATTGATCCGATGATCCGGTTGTTTCGCTTACCGGTCAGATTTTAGCAAAACCGGAAGTGTCCGGTATACCGGGGTCTGACTGTACTAGCAATTGTTAGCAATAGAGATAGCCACGTCTTCCTTGAAGCTTATTTGCGAAATAGGTGTCTCAAAACTATGGAGTAGGTTCACATTTCAACTTCGGAAAAAAAGATAAATTCGTCGGATTTAATCAATAATTGTAATGTTAATATAGAAGTAGAAGTACGGACTAGATGTGTAGATATCTCGAAAAGTTTTCCCGATCGTACGACAAATTGCAATCTTTAAGATTTATATAGTAGGGCTCAAAATATTCATAGACTTTGAAGATCATCGTAATAACGTTTAGGCCCCATGAGCTTATCACAGGTAAACAGGTATTCTCACTTCTCAGTTTTAAATTTGTTTTCCAGATGTCGACACGCCGTCGTATGGTATGTGAGGAATATATTTTTTACAAGTTAAGTTGTTTGTTATCGGAATTAAAAACAAAGGTGCCGAGATGTATGATCGTCATAACTCATTTTACTTTTAATTGCTTATTCCATTAGGTAATACGCTATCGCCTCGTTCTCCTGATCTTAAATCAAGTAATGCTCTTTTTAGACAGATTTGGCTAAATAAACAACTAGTACATTCGTTTTACTCGTCGCTTGTCAACCCATTTAATCACATTGATTGCAAAATCTCTCTTTAATGTCTTGTTTTTGTTATTTTACTTGTTTCATCCAATGGTCATGACTCATCATGCGACAGACCAAGAACATTTGTTTGATTGATTTGATGCGTATTTCTTTGCGTTATTTCATAAAATCATTTTAGCTACTGCTCATGATATTTGCCTACTGCTTGGCTATGAACGGAATATGACGAGAAACAGACACAGATTATATTTTCATCGTTTGAAATCGTATAAAATACAATTTAAATGATAAATGCCTTTTAAATTGTAAAATTAAATAGGAATGGATTGTATTGCAGTCGCTAAAACAAGTCGATTTTCCTCCTTTCAAAAAACACTACTAGCTCTTGGAAAGTGTGTCTCCGTCGGCATAGTTTCCCACACTCAGGTTATGATAAATAAAAATCAAAAGATTGAACAAATCCGAAAGCTCCATTTAATATTTTCTTTTAGTGGAAACGATGACATTTGGAAGAAGACGAGTTAATCGGATTTTGATTGGTCAATACTGTTATTCTAATTTTAGAAAACACGTCATCTCGCTGTATTGTCACTGGAATCTTATGTGTCGAAGATGATTTAATGAACTATCCATTATAGTCTCAGAAGGTTAACGTAATTAAATAATATAAAACGCATAGTGATTGGTATTATATTTTATAAAATGATCCCTTGAAATACTAGTACTGTACCCTCTTGTTCTCCAGTCTAGACTCGCTTAACTGATCTAGGGGGATATTTTGAATAGGAGTATTTGGTTGAGAACAAGGTGTGACCCAGACTAGATTTGATCATGACCGACGAGATATATTTGTTTTACTTTTGTTGAATTATTATTAACATGTTCACCAATGGTTCCGGTTAGACCTTGTTCACACACTATGTATAGTATGTGTAGTTATAGATGCCAGTGTAACTATGTCCACGAGTCCAATAGATTATGTATGACCAACAGAGATAGCAAATTAGTTCACAAGAAATCTACATCACTGCTGAGTATGTTTTTAATATATTTTTCAATTACTTTCTAATTTGCCAATGATATAACTTATAAATGAATAATCCATAGCGTATATTTCTGCGTTATGTTAAGATGAAATACTCTCAATTATAATAAGTATAAATTATATTTCTTAATTATACCTTGTGCCCCAATGGCAGTTGCTTTGAAAAATCAATACAATGAAAATCAGTAAGGAAGAAAATATCCATATATCCACCATATTAAGCAACTAGGGAGATTTGTTTCTTAAGTTCGGGATATGATTTCGATGGTTTACATTACGTTTCATTTAAATCTAACTGCCCAGGGATATAAAGCGAGTAGTATAATTACAAAGTTTAAAAACTATATTTAGTGCAACTCTCTTTTGCGTATCAAATATCAAATTGAAGCTCAACAGAAACGATTGCGCCAGCTATGCTACCAGGCTGTGATCCCACTTCCAGAGATGATGTGTATGTTATTGCGTACTTGAAATATGCGTTTCAAACCTATAGCGACTGTTAACTGCCGGAAGATTTCGGCAATGTGCCGACGAAACGTTCACGTCGTTAAACTCATGCTATAGTTATGTACATAGACAATACTTTTAACATTTTATTTATACCTATTTCATAGGAGTATGCTCGTTACTAGTTGGTTTAAACATATCTTTATTCAACAGAAATTAATGAGGACTGATAAGCTACTCGACAAATAATACATAGCATACATTATACATTTGCTAAATTAAGGTAACATTGAAATCAATATAAAGTATATCTTGGTGCATACATAAATTTCCATTACGTTTAGAGACCAACTTCCAGAAACTTTCGCAACATTGAATTACAAAGCTTGAGATGTACTTTTATTCTTGAAATAATTAAATACTTGAAATTATGTCAAATATAATTGTAGTATGCCATCAAATGGATAAAGGAATTAAGGATGTAGACAGTATTAATTAAATCCAATCATTGTGTAATACGAATTCATTTCAATAGTTGTGTTGCAATGTGACAACATGCGTCAAAATCTGTCGATAGTGTTAGATGTTATTTTTTAGAAATAAAAACAAATTATTAGTATAATAAGTTATTTTCCCAACCACGGTTCGCTATAATAATGATTGATTTTTCAAGGCACTGTTCTGTAGTCTTACTCATATTACAAGTGAATACGTGTGATCTGATGAACATTTGATATATTCAATTACAGGGACAGTCACTCACAGCCCATACAATATAGACGATGAATACGATCCCGCAGTAGAGAAGATTCAACAGAATCCTGTAGCATACATGCATCCAAGACAGGATGTTTGAGGATATCTGCATGACTAATTGAGATAGATCAAGTAACATCTGTGGCTGCCAGTTGGCGATAATCTCCGTAGCGTTGTTCATGGTGTGTTATTACCAGCGTATTGTAAGCATGGCGGTGTTCATTTACCAAGACCAAGGTATGTGTCTCATTAATGTGTTTACTATTGTTTCATATAGTGTACATTATGTATTGCAGTATCGATGTGTTCGTGATTACGATTAAGGCCATCTGTTATGAAACATGCTTTGGTATATTGATTACTTAATTGTTATTTTTTTTAACGCTTGTTATAGACCATCCTCGCACCAAAGGGGTACCTTTAATGCAGCTAGTCCTGAGCGTAATAAACTATCCCTGTTGTGAGAGGATGGTTATACACTAGTTTAGTTATTGAAGTAAATACGGTTTGATGAATAGCCCATGTGAAAATGGAATGTCCGCTATTTAATACATGCACATATCTGTACTTGCCAATTAACAGTATACATGTTTAAAGATGAAACCTCGGTATGCTCTATGTAATCAATCGTTTCCATATATAGAAAGGGGTTGTTGCTCGTTGACAGTGTATCCTTATTTTCAATATAGGGGCAACTGATTCTTTTTTTTTGTTTTTTTTTGTTAGATATTATTCTTCGTCGCAAGCTATTATTTATTCTCATAATCTCGCACCATAGCCCGAGCACACACGCACGCGCGTGCGCGCGCGCATATACGTCAAGCAGTTTATTGGACAATAATAAAAACTTTCGCCTTGACAGCAAATGTATCAATACTATTGGAAAACAATCATACTATATATATCGCTACACGTAGGTATGGGCACCTAGATCATCCTAATGTATTTCATGCTTTGAGAACAACTGCAATAAATGCATGTGCATGGACAGATACAATGCTAATCCACATATTGTAATGTGCATACATAATTACATACATTATCTGAGATGAGTTACTTTGAAATGGGAAATTGAAAATATACAGTATAAGAAAAACGTATTAGCATTAATCGATGAACAAGAACTTTACAAGTAGATGACGTTGGCAGCCCGTGGTAGGTTGGGTGTGTCCCGTTGTCATCCAGCGACAATGCGGATCAGCATTCGCTGTAGACAGTATAGATGATCTGCATCCTTGTTATTGCATTTTCAATCCTACAGCAGAATACCGACATGTTAAGCATGTAACTGGTTATGCAATAGCACTATTGATCGATCTATAGTTCCGTCCTTTGGCCTTTTATTCAATGCGGTTGATGTAACGTTCCCTCTATTCTTGGCAATTGTGTTTCAAAGTCAAAGACGACTAATATAGCACACATATTTCGAATTTCAAATAGATATATTTTTAAATGTTAAAATGTACCCACGTTTCATTCATAGGTAAGTGTATTTTCTAGAGTTAATCTTTTGGCAATTATTCATGTAATTACTGGTAACCCATCTACCGTAGATGCCACTTTTAAAATCTAGATTAATCACCAGTGTCGCGTGTGAATGCTTGCTTGAACTGATATTTATGTCATGAATGCTTGCACTTAATTGACCTTCTAAAATCTCCGGATGACATAAAATCCCAGCTACGATTTCCAACGCTAGAAGGTCAACAGTCGCATTACCATTTCATGCTAGCGGGTCTTCATTCCTTGCTCTTTGATCATGGCCATCTTAAGAACAAAGCCATCAGCCTCAGGTGATAGTATAAGCTTTCATATACCTGGATACCCTTTCATGAAGTTCTCGGATTCACTAAGAAGAGACCATAGCACTATTGTATTATCTTTCTATCTGATCACCACGAGAGCGCTATTATGCTCTCTTCGTGGATACGAGAGCTTCGTGAAAGAGAACCCTGTCTGTCAGCAACGATACTTGACGTGTTTAAGCCAAACCTAAATCGCCCGTCTCCTTCCTCCGTATATCCGGGCCAAATGTTATTTAACATTACACTTTGGCCTTGTCTGTATAATGCGCGAGACCAATTACTCTAATACTGGTACATATTCAGAGAGCATTGTCATATTTATCTCTTGGAATCGTGTATTCGTTCATTTATGATTAGCATACGTTAAATACATTGGAATCAAATATAGACACATATGATATTCCGGTACGTTCTTGGTTATATTGCCCTAGAAGAAAACCGCAAGCCTACTTGAATGGTTCTTATCTAAACTTCGACCATTATGCCTGATTAACTTCCGGTAAATTAATTCAATGGATGCTGTTAAGTTTAGGCATTATGGTCAGGTTTTCCAGGATGGGAAATGGATAGGGCTAGCTGTATAGTTCGTGAACACAGCCAAATGAATGCGTATCGACTTATACTGAGGGTCAAAATAAACTTTACACTGAAATATAGTGTTCCTCTTAAGAGAGCAATCAGTTACTGGATCATAACCAGACTAAAATATGTTGTCCACATCCTACCTAAGTATATATGAAGAATCTAGTCGCAATGCGAGAGAATTATGTGCACTGCCAACATATATTAAAACAGGTCATGGAGTTCTAACTAAATGTGCACGTAAAGAGCATGCGTATACACTGTACACTCCGACACTGTGATAACTAGGTAGTATAATAACGCCAGTAAAACGCCCAGATTCTAACAGTAAAATAGAGAAGGAGAAGTTGGTATGGCTGAAATGGAAGGAACAACGCTGCATATTTCAAAAACGAATTCTGCATTCGTTGAACGTTAAAGAGTAATGCCCATGAAGTAGCGAACCATCACCATTCTTAAATTGTATTTATTAAAACAATATACATAATAAATACAAACTAATAGTCCACAGCAATACCGGTAACCTGTTTGCGAACGTTCCTGGATAGGTTGCGTTTGTTAAATTTAGTTTTGCAGTTGTACACACGCAATATTAGTAATCGTCCGTTTATGACATGAAGTATTAACCTAGTTTCATCATACTAATGTACTTTACAACAGGTCCTAATACGATTCCAATGTTTCCGTCTCGAACCACATACCACCTATAACACGAATTAATTCTTTGATGCTTTCCAAGTGACTACCCTCCAATAACTGCCTTGCTGGAAGGCAAGTCCAGCCGTTTGATAAAAATGCGTGTACGCATATGTCTACATATATGAACCATTCGTGCTTTACCATTTCATTTGTTTCAATGAGTTCTCTGCTCATCTGAAGACACAGGTTCATATCTTTAAATTGTGTGTCATACGATGTGTCTACGTCCTTGAGACAGTCTTACCATCATTAGACGCATTGTGTTTCTGGATGAGTCACTAGATCTGATGATCACTGCGTGGTGAAATCAATGTAGACTTTGAAATGTCATCTCTATTATGCATACCTTCTGATAATCTAAGTTTTATTTCAGTACAGGGGACTAAATGTAATTTCTAAACTGCGAACTTAATTCTAGAAGTATGTTCTGGTTGCATTCACGAGCGAATTTCAAATCAGCTTTGAATTTATTTATTAATCTGTTTGTCTAAATGGAATGGCATCTCTCCAGTCTTTTAAATTCATCTAATCATCAGTAATAGTTACTCATTAAGAGTTAACGATTCAGGGGCGATTATATTATTTTCAGGTGAATAATTAAATTCTTGCAACATCTTACCTTATATCTAATGCAAGTGTATAGCCTATCGCAGCGCAGAAACTTAAATCTACAGCTTCTTCGCAGCGCGTCGCGTGGCTAAATTAAGCATAACCCCGACTCTATTTGACACACACCTAGGTCATAGTCTCGAGATACCTGTTTTAACAAATCGAATTATTAACTTCCCATGCCGTCGATAAATGCCACTACTGAGCAACTTCCTCGCAGTACAATGGAATTACATCACACTAACTCGAAGCTAATACGAAGGTACGAGACACACATTTATCAATGAATCACACGTGACCCCCGATCTCGACTCCTATTGGTCCTTTCCGCTCGGGTTCACCACAAGAATCCTGCCTATGGTAATATTTTGCTATATCACAATGTTTACATTATGCTTTACTATAACGTCAATTTTAACTTGGGGAGGTAGCCCTGTTACAGCTATATTGTTCACTTCCATACTGTCATACACATCCAATACGGTTGGCAGTGTATTTCCGGAGGCTTGATACTGATTTCATCGCGTTGGTAGGGTCAAGAACTCGTATAGGAATGTGACACAGTGTCACGCTAAGGAATGGACTGTTTGTGTGTCTCGGTCAGTATGATGTCAAGGAAGTCGTCAATAGCAGATGGACTATGTAAGTAAGTAAAACTTTCCATTCATTTCCCAGTCACTCCACTTGTAACTTATTACATTACATTATACCATTCCAATATTGCATTACATTGACAGTTAAGCGATACAAGTATTCATACCAGAGTCAAGGCTTCTATTGATTCGTTCATCCGTTTAATTAAATTTAAATATAACGCTTCCTCCTTTTCGCCAGTTTAGTTTCATTATGTTGAATATTCCTAGTTTACAGTTATCTTCAGATCTTCCTAGTTTACAGTTATCTTCAGATCTTCCTAGTTTACAGTTATCTTCAGATATTCCTAGTTTACAGTTATCTTCAGATCTTCCTAGTTTACAGTTATCTTCAGATCTTCCTAGTTTACAGTTATCT
>JAUTBX010117992.1:0-22080 GCA_032361465.1 Lepetodrilus tevnianus | reverse complement strand
ACGCTCTAACCATTACGCCACGAAGCCGGTCACTACTACTACTACTACTACTACTACTACTACTACTACTACTACTACTACGGTACTACTACTACTACTATTAATAATAATAATAATAATAATAATTTGTCCACACATATAGCAATGTATTACATCCACACTGGAAAGCATGCTCGGTCATATATCATATAGCGCACCATTACTGCCACCACGGTCAATGGATCAATGATGTTGGTACTGTCGGGTCATGGTCAGCGACCACTGCACTGGGCAAACATCCCTTAATTACA
Organism: Lepetodrilus tevnianus; assembly: GCA_032361465.1. NCBI lineage: Eukaryota > Metazoa > Mollusca > Gastropoda > Lepetellida > Lepetodrilidae > Lepetodrilus > Lepetodrilus tevnianus. Next base: position 21,790 of record JAUTBX010117992.1, on the reverse strand, counting down.
CTGATACTAGTGTCGTAATTCTGCCCGCAATTTATCGCAAATCTGTCAGATGCCGCAGGATTACCTGGGGGTCAGGCGTTTATAATAGCAGGACGAAAATTGTCAAAATGCATTAACGTTCAAGCGGCCTTGACTGCTCTCCTCAATCAGAGGTTCAATTGCTGTGTTTGCTACTTCTGGCGAGTGTAATCGCAGAGAGTTGACGTTAACATTTGCCCGATATAGCTTCCCCGAAAACATTATGCAAATTTACGACGGTTGCTTAATTTATTGTAGAAAATGTTGGATATTGCTGATGGAAACAATGGGCTGAGTTTTAAAAATGTTTGATTTTATGACTTGATATTAATGACATGCATAATTTCATATTTAATATAACAAAAAGAATTCCCCCACAACATTATTTACAGAATTGTAAATCATTGTAAAAATGCGGAAATTTAAATAAAACACACGACAGACATTCTTTCACATATCAGGGCTTGTCAGATTAGGACAGGAGAAATGTTGCAGGAAACATGCGAGCATTGGCTGGTGCTGATGGAGCAAGGATGATAACTGAGGTGCGTTAAAGCTGCAATACATTTTGCTACATAGCCTACTGAAACCGTTCAGCCAGAAATACGGGCCGAAAGCTATATTCCATCGTATTTCAACGTATTTCATCACCATCTTACAGTACTCGATAAACTTTGCGTGGACACTCTGAGAAGACACCCCCTGCACTCACAGCCCTAGTGCGCTAGTTCAGCTCTTCCCCATAAGAAACAATCTCACCACTAGTGACGGCCCCTATACGTATGCTATGTATGAACTATTTTTGCTACGGGTCTGTACCGCGTATTATTTGTAGACAGATGGATTGTGCGCATGTGCAAAGCGATACACACGAAGCCGTTCAACGAACTACTATATTAATAGCAAAAGTAAGAAAAGTAGCGCAGCTTAAACACACACACCTGTATGACCATTGGTATGCATTCTTTAAATCCTTAACTCTCTCCCTTGAGTCACTGCTGTAGGCAACCGGAGATGCCCTAAAGAGCAGTGCCTGTGCCTAATCCAGCAGGGATAGGGTTAAATGAAAATCAGCTGTGAGAAACTGAAAGGGTTAACAACTATTGTTGGGCAACTGTTACCAGTTTGTTAAAGACCTCCCCTCTTTCTTTCTTAGTTTAAGAATTATCTGTGATAAATCTAATCTAACTTCAATTTAGCAAAGTGAATACATCCTGTTAGCCAATATCACATACACTTCTTTTGATCATTATAGCCAGTGCTTTCCATTTGTTGCACAACAGGTCATGAAAATCAATCCTAACTGGATAACCTTGCAAAAATGCATTTGATCTATGTAACAGCCATTAAGTGCGATCACATTTCAAAGCCATCCCACAGGGCGTATGGAACAATATGATTTATTATGTTGCTGTGGTTACCAACTAAAATCAATATGATAGCAACGACTCCGTAAGCCTACAGTTGAGATCCGCAGCAAACAAAGCAATCTGATTGGTTGATGTAAATGTTCAACAGTAGGTGAAAGCTCTCAATGTTGAAATAATTGGAAGCATGTGACCTGGTTCTTTTTGGATGGGATTTCATTTCTTTGTCCAGATTTGAGTGAATGGTTGGAGGACAATTACAGTCAGGACATTAAAGTACGGACTCGTCCAAATACAGTTCAATGGTCTCAAAATGTCCGAGAGGATTTCTTTCCAAACACAAGTTACCGTTAAGCAATCACACAGGTCAACAGGTCCCTGAATTGCCGACGTCTTTCGCTAAATGTTTCGTGACCTCACATTAATGCATGCCCAGAGAAGTAAATGTTGTTTTACATTAATAATGCTTAAATGAAACATGTTAATTAATAATGCTTACATGCCAATGAAACATTTTAATTCAATATCACTAGGGCCGACTAAATATATCAATAAACACAAATAAAGTATTTATGTACTTCAATTTGTAACGACTTCACATGAAGATGAAGCAAACAGCAGATCATAACAGTGTTAAGACATTGCCACCATGTTAGTATTTTACAATAATTTTGTCTCCCATTTCGTGCCAGTTGATTGGGAAAAGGGTTAATTGAACCTATGTTATTGTTATTGTTGATTCTTCTGTAATTATTTTCCATACAATATGATAATTCTATAATTTGACAATTTGATAATTATTTAATTCTTATGTAGTTTCATATCGTATAAATTTGATTTGTGTACCATAAAAAGACATCTTGCAATCAGACAGTTTATTTGACCTAAAATTTAAAGAAAATGCTCTCTGATTATGTGCAATTAGTGTTCATTTGGGTGGCAACAAACGAGAGGGAGAAAGTAAAAAGAAAGGTAACTTGGTTTAGGGGATAAGTTCAAAGCTTTAACAAGATTAATGTGTGTTCAATTCTCGATGATGTTTACACCAAAAATATACAGCAAAAAATGTTTGACTTCCAATAGGTGCACAAGTTCTCATCAGTCTACCCAACTTTTCATTGAATTTAAAGAAAAATTGTAAACACAGATTTTCATAAGAAATGGATTTTTGGATTCCTGAGTGATAATAAAGTTTAATGTAGCTGTGCGAATATTTCACCCATTTGTGACGATTCGGATTCCTGAGAAAATGTCACTATAGAAAAAAACCATCAGTACTTTTAATCCCCAAAACACAAAAAAAAACGTTAAGAGCTCTTGGACGTAACATGCCCAGTTTCACGCTACTGCGCGCCGCAATCAAACCGCGAAACGTGGAAATGGCTACATTGAAATGTTTCCCATCAAGTCTCATTATCCTACGTCCAACCTGTGAAGAGTAGGAAGAATTCCAGACAAAGAATTTAAGGGTCAGAAAAGACGAGTGGCAGACCGTTCAGGGGATAACAATTGTTGCAGAATCAATATGCCGTAAGCTGGGTCCCGTTACACCAGGCTGGCACTAAATTTCCTGCTTATGGTCGCAATCTGGAATCCGTTAGGAAGAGAGTCCTCAAAGTGTGTAAGGAGTCCTCAAAGTGTGTGTCAAAGGGAGACTACTATTTATGTAAAGGAGCGGATCTCGTAAGCATACAGCTTTTATCCAATCTCATGACATTTTGGTCAATAAAATATGTTTAAACTAAAGGAGTTCTCAATATACTGGACCTAATATTCTAAGCCAGGTTGTACTTCCATATAAATCACACAATCACGCCACTGCTTGTGTGACCCGATATGTCAATGACATTAGATACCTGAAAGCCACTACTGATATAGTATATATCATGTCTAAAAGGGTTAAAATTGGAAACCAAAGTTGCATCCGGTGACATATGGCAGATACAATACTACAGACACGAGAACACCAAAAATGTTTTCGGAGGAAAGTAATTTGTATTGGGAAAAACAACGCATTAGTAGGCCGGACGAGCATATTCATATGACAGAAATGATTCAGCACCTTGAGCTGCATTAGTGCCAGGATATGTTTTCACTGCGCAATACAAATATTCACTATTATTATTATTATTATTATTATTATTATTCAAAATGAAACTAAATTCCTAGAAATCCAGGGATTCCCGGAAAATTCTCATGTATCTTTTAAAAATATATTTTATGCCCAATTTCTAATTTGACATTTCTTATTGCCATCATATATCTACATCGGATCCAATGCAGATTTTCGCATGTGTGTAATTCATCACCCAGCCTGGATAACACAAAGATATATTAACCCTCTCCCTGTTGGATTAAACACACGAACAGTTCCTTTGGGCATCTGCAGTTGCCTCCAGCATGGAGAGGGTTTAACCAGCAATTAAGGACAAGCTGACAAACAATAACATCAATATCGTGACAATGACTACCACTCAGTTGCGTGTCCCCCCGGCATCGGACTCTATTGATATTCCGCCGCAATCTGTTTCACTCGGATGACAAACAGCAAGTCGGCCGACTGTAAACATGTACGAAGATACTCCAAGCTTCACAACTGATAACGATGAGATTTAAACATAACTTTTGGCTGAAGATCGCTCTGTCATATCTCCTATGCTAATATGAGTGAATTTTTGTTTTACCTTACAGTGGGAATCTTTCAGCAATATGCGACAACCTATGTTAATATTACTACATTTAAAATACAGTTTGTCCATTGAAAATCGTTCTATTGTTTTCCATGAATGGAGAGCTATCACTCCATTAGTTTTCATTTATATAGACCCACAAATTTTGTTTACAATTATAAATCTGTCAAATATGTATCACAAATGTACTGTTTTCTGTCAATTTTGACAATTATCTTTCAGAAATGTAAATTTTACTATCATTATTACTACTATTGCATTGGTTTATGGATTGTATCGAAATGCACCTTACAAACTACCATCACTCACACATTATTAGTATCATGAATACAGTCATGATCCAAACTTCTGGCTACGTATCGTACGCTTTACCACCAGAGTAGCCAGCAACAACACGTGCTTCACATGTTTACGCAAAGTACATGGAACAGGATATATGTGTGACAAACCATAACTGCATTGCCACTCTACTACATATAACAACACATCCAATTAATATCGTGTCAGAAAGGTTTACTATTGCGAGCGTTGATGCTGGGCCCCTGGGGCAGAATTTGAACTCTGGACCTTTGGCTCCGAAGTCGAAATGTTCTACCGCTGTGCTACCATCCGTCCTATGAAGCACACATGAAATCTATGCTATATTTTAAATCATATAATAATGTACTTGCCTCTCGGACATTCTTTATGAATCGATTGCTACTTGTACATTATCCGATATGTAAATCAAGAGCTGTGTGACTCCTGATAATTTATTGCCATGTTTTCGATTTGTATTTTTCACAAACAATCATCATTTCCACATCATAAAATATCTTTACAGCAGTCGGGATAAAAGTCAATATTTTCTGATTGTGAATCTGAAGTTTTTATTACCTCTACTTAGTCATGTGGTCTAAAAGAAACAAATACAAGCCAATCAGCTACAAGTGATCCACAGCCAATTCATGTAAATGCTTAACCTTCTCCCAGCTGGAATAGACAAAAAGCACTGCTCATTAGGGCATCTCCAGTTGTCTTCAGCAGGGAGAGGGTTAAATAGGTATGGGAATCCACATGGCAATCAGCCGTTGCATGCGGTACATGTGAACAAAATATATGGCCTATACCATAATTGAGGTTTCCTATGAACCGAAAATTAAATTTACTATTTGGTGACTTTTATTACAGTAAACATACATCTCGTCAAAAGTGTTATTATGTTTTTCGAATAACCGAAATAGCATGATTTATTGAAAGAAAAGCGTATGAAAAAAACATCAAAATAAATGTGCCCCGAGCTAATATAGAATATGTTAAAAAACCCAAGGATGAAACACTTGTTGCAAAAACTCAAGGATGAAACACTTGTTGCAAAAACTCAAGGATGAAACACTTGTTGCAAAAACTAAAGGACGAAACACTTGTTGCAAAAACTCAAGGACGAAACACTTGTTGCAAAAACTCAAGGACGAAACACTTGTTGCAAATACCCAAGGATGAAACACTTGTTGCAAAAACACAAGGATGAAACACTTATTGCAAAGTCAACATCATATTAATACTTCAAAAGTGTCAACCACAAAAATGACTTGTAACACGATTCCTTTTTTTCAATATGTGGAATAATCTCCAGGTTGAGAGATCTGGCCCGGCGATTACGAAACTTTTCTGAGTACGATTTCATACTAAACTCAGAATTTCTTTTCATAAAATGTCATGTGACGTCATAGCCCGAGACTCATAGGACGTGAGTTGAGCACAAAAACGTACTCAGGCTATAACGTAACATGACATTTTATGAACACAATTCTGTGTTGAGCACAAAAACGTACTCAAAAAAGTTTCGTAATCTCGGGGCCAGAAGCCTCATCTGTAACTGTGGAATATGTTACGTTCCACACATACTGCCCGTGTTAATTCCTGGATATCCCGAGGTGCCGGCTACAATGCCTTAACCCATTGTATTCACACATTTGACAAATGCCCACACTTGAAGATGATTGACCATAGCGCCACCTCAATATGGTATGGCATTATCGTCCATAAACACATAATAACTGGCAAAAGTGTGATTTATCAGAATGAGTCGGGTCCAATATCAATTATTGATGTCTTTACCCATTTAAAGTTCCTTCAACTGTTAGGAGATCCAGCATACCATCTCATAGAAGCAACAACTCTGCACTGAATGTGCTCTGGCATTATTGTTGTCCATAAATATAGGATGACTGGCAAAAGTGTGATTATGAAAATGAGTCGGGTTCAATGTCTCTTATTGATGTCTTTGTCCGTTTAAAGTTCCGTCAACTGTTACCAGATCCAGCATACATCTCATAGAAGCAACAATTCCACATGATCAAGGAACCACCGTGAAATATGACTTGTCCATAAGCTATGTCTCTTGGGTGCTGTTCCATTGACTTTCCAGGACAAGCCTGAACATCCAGGACATTAATGGAATACAGTACAGGTGTGTCCAGGACGCATCCAATGTGTCCATGCTGAAGGTGTTGTAGCCACCGCAGCAAATTTATGACGTCACAAACCCAAACAGTATTTTCCTCGGCCCTCTACTTCCTGTGAATGGACTGTACCGGCTGTTCCATTCACGGTCTGTTCCATTCACGGTCTGGAGACTCTGGATACGTCTGTTCAGAATGTGTCTTGGACTGTGAATGGAACACCACCTTGGTCTACATACCAAAGTTCTTCCATCTTGTTTGTGTATGGAAAGCTCTCAATTGACCAATGATGTTTAGCTCCAATGGGCATGAGATTGACGCCAAGGTAGTGCTCCTTTCTAATCTTCTGTCAGATGTCCAGTACATGTGCTGATCTTTAGAATGGAGTGAGAAAGCACAGCACAGAGTAAATTGCCATTGGCAGCCATTTTGGATTGTGTACTGTACAGTCTGCACCACCTATTTCGCTGGTACATGTCCCAGACACTTAGAATACTGTGCGGTGTTGCTCCTTTCTAACCGCGCATGTCTCAGACAGAAAGTGCAGACAGAACATCTAGAAAGGAGCATGGCCCAGGCTAAGTAGGCTTGTTAGCACTGATGAGCGAGGAATGGAAAATGGTCTTCAAACCTTCAATTCAGCCACATTTAGTGGACATCTGACGGAGCTAATGGACACTCTGTTGTTGATTTGCCACATGCAATGAAGGTCAGTGCATGTCTTCATTGGTCGCGACTCGCCACATAGTAGCTCTATTTTCACAGGTACTGCAGTGAGTGAGTCAATATGAATGAATGAATTATTGTTTTACGTCAGAGTCAATATGGAGCTTAATGTCGCTGCACGAATCTTTCACCCATTTGCGACAAAGGTACTGCAGGGATCAACATTTACACTAACCCGCTATCTCAGGCCATTTCTTCCAATGCTAAAGAGTTGTTTTTTTAGGACGGGATTTGAACCTGGAACCTTTGGCTCCGCAGTCCAACATTCTACCACTGCGCTACATACCACACCCAATGCTAAAGGTTCGATCCCTGGCCACGTCATACCAAAAGACGTTAAAATATGGTAGTTGTTGTTCCTCTGCTTGGCACTCAGCATTAACCCTCTCCCTGCTGGAGATTCCCTAAAGAGCAATGCTTGTACCTAATCCAGCAGGGAGAGAGTTAAAGGGGTAAAGCAAGGACAGGTCAGCTCGGAATCGGTATACTGTGTTTGAGTTGGGTATCCCATGTTCTATCTACAGCATGATATTCCAGTGAGCTAGTACAATAAGAACTGGTGGGAATCCAGACTAGTACAAGCAGTACATAAGCATGCCATGTTGTGAGTGAACAAATGTTGAAAGTGGCTTTAACTCTCTCTATGCTAGAGGCAACTGGAGATGCCCCAAAGAGCTGTGCCTGTGCCCAATCCGGCAGGGACAGGGTTAAACCCCAAATCAACCAACAAGCCAATCTCAAGAGTAACACATTAGGACCACCTACAAGCTAGAATGCCCAGAAAGTACCGCCAATGAATGTCATGACAATTCAGCATCGTGTAACACAAGCATTATTTTGCATCCTGCGCAAACTGATTAAAATAATGCCAATACTTTGTATGTTGTAATTCCCGAGTGTGTTAAAATAATGATTCTAGCAAAATCTGACCAAAAAAATTACATTTGATTTGTGAAATAAAAAACATTCTACAAGATACATCACTTGTTGTTATTTTTCTTTGATCTGTTTCAAACATTGATGCATGGTTTGGGGTTGATGTCACGCGACCAGATCTGTCACTCACAAATATCTCTGCAGTGCTCAACCAATCACAGTCCTTAAAACTTGTCATGATGTTAATGAAAAACATATTCGAAATGGAAAGGAGCGACCGATTCTGTTTGAATGCAGTGATTTCATTGGTTAAAAAAAAGAAGTTATGTTCAAAATGTGATGTGATTTCATTAATTGTAAAGAGTATTTTTTATTTATATTTTCCCTTGAAATTTACTTTCGACAAGCATACATTTTGTAACAATATAAATAAATATAAATATAAAGAAACCTACATAAAATGTCCATGCATTTAAGGTTTTTCCCCCCCAGAAAATGCATACCAGTTATGGACAAGGAAAATATTATCTGCTAAATGTCCAGTACTATTACATTACTTGCTCATACAAATATATAAAAATCACTTCACGAGTAAGAATGTTCCTTATAAGTGAGGGAAACACTATAGTTGACTGCCTGCAGTAACAAAGCCTGTCTCACAGATGATTTGTATTGTTTTCAGGTGCCCCAAGGCATGACAAAAGGCGTGACAATAGCGGTGACAATAGCCGACAATCCTTCCTGCTACACCTCGTTATCCCGCATATCAATTAACATTTCCCAGTGAAGAAGTATTGGCTATCCCAGTCAGTCGTCCTAAGTGACGGCCGGGCGGCGTGCACCAGTGTCTAGAATTGCTACACGCACACAGTGACAGGACTGCATAGGCCAGCGTATCTGGGACTGCTACACAGTGACAGGACTGCATAGGCCAGCGTATCTGGGACTGCTACACAGTGACAGGTTTGTATAGGCCAACATATCTGGGACTGTATAGGCCAGTGTATCTGGGACTACATAGGCCAGTGTATCTGGGACTGCATAGGCCAGTGTATCTGGGACTGCTACACAGTGACAGGTTGGCATAGACCAGCATATCTGGGATTGCATAGGCCAGTGTATCTGGGACTACATAGGCCAGTGTATCTGGGACTGCTACACAGTGACAGGTTGGCATAGGCCAGCATATCTGTGATTGCATAGGCCAGCGTATCTGGGACTGCTACACAGTGACAGGTTTGTGTAGGCCAACATATCTGGGACTGCATAGGCCAGTGTATCTGGGACTGCATATGCCAGCGTATCTGGGACTGCATAGGCCAGCATATATGGGACTGCATAGGCCAGTGTATCTGGGACTGCATAGGCCAGTGTATCTGGGACTGCTACACAGTGTCAACCTTGCATAGGCCAGCGTATCTGGGACTGCATAGGCCAGCGTATTTGGGACTGCTACATGTACAGAGTGACAGGCTTGCATAAGCTAGTGTATCTGGGACTGCATAGGCGAGCGTATCTGGGACCGCTACAACACAGTGTCAGCCCTGCATAAAGCAGCTTCCCAGTGATACCATACAAACTACCGAGACCATTGTGTTGGGGAAACAATCCCGGATGAACTCTGCTCGGAGTCGGAAGCTCTGATAGCTGCCAGGATATGTTCCACCGACGAGGAGCACTCTGATTTTTATCAATACTAGGGGCTGACCGTGCGATGGAACTGTCCCACACAGTGAAAGCCCGTAGCCAGAGGATCTCGATCTGGTCGACCGCAAACATCGACAGTAACGACACGACTGCTACCACCGCAGCTCGGTAGGAAATGGGACTACCAATTTTAAGTAAGTGATTCATAAACACTTTCTTATAACAGAATAACCCATTTGACGGAATAACCATGTATTTGGTTCGTTTCAATAGAAAGGAAACACGTCCATGTCAGTTAGAACACTTTGGTAATGATAGTATTGAGAAATCATGTAGTTATATCACGCCGAATGTTCGTAAATATCTCCCGTGGAATATACCGAGTCAAATTATGATTAATGTTAAATGCTGATAGGATTAATGGTGGGATGTTCTTAGAGAATTGATGATTCACTAGAAAATACGTAAACACTAAATCAATATATTGAAGTTCAATAATAGTCCAATATTTACGACTCGTTAAATAATCATTAAATAATATTTATGGACCTGATTACCTAAGTTTCATGTGTCATATAACTGCCATAGAGTTTACAACATACTGATATAATAATCAAGTTAATAGCTCTGCTTGTTAAACATGGTCCTCAATCAGCAGGGTTGGTAACGGGTGACGTTTCTCCGAGATGGCGGTTACTGAAGACGCGTAGCAGATTATAATTTGTGATGGATTCCGAGTGACAGGGTGTCTTCTTACCGTGGTGACATTATACTCCTCGACCACTAGCATTCGCATAGCAGACCTGGCATCCATAGGCTGTCAGGATAAATACATCCTTCCAGTCATTGACCTACATTACGGATGAAGGGAAGATGCAATTTCTTCCCATTATTGAATATAAATTCTGTATGGTTATCGATAAAACCAGTGAAGCTTTCAGCTCACCTGCAAATATATTCCGACAAATATCCAATATGTTTGCAACATTCTAGCCTTCAATTTAACCCTCTCCATGCTGGATTAACCACAGGTACTGCTCTTTAGGGCATCCCTGGTTGCCTTCAACATGGAAAGGGTTAAGATGCAATCATTGTGTTCGAAAGAAATACTTCAGTATGCCGAAGAACAGGTCTTTGCACACTTGGGCAGTTTCTGCAGTATTTTATGCCACGTGGTAACATGAGGAGATATCGTTCAAATACAGAATTAATAAATGGAGGGGGGAGAAAGGAGATATTTTCAGATTTATAATACATGGTTGTAGTTTTAACATGCAATTCCATCTCTGATAGTTTAAAATAAAAATAAAGAATTTTTAAAAGTTTTTTCTCTTCATAATAACAGCTAGCAAGACTGTCGAAAATTTTATAGTGACATTCGACACAACTGCTTATTACCATGAAAGTGTTGAAGAAATAACTGGCTGCAAGAACATAATGCATTGTAGTCTCGAACAACCACACACCACATAATTTTTTGTCCATCCAACTCTGGTTCCACAAATATATGTTTTTATCGGAAAATAGAATTGATTAGGAAATGGAAGTGACACTATTGACAGATTGCAGCGTTTTCAAGGATCTTTTACGGTTTGGGAATTCAAGTAACTTTTTGTGAATTAATGCTGGGTTATTTTCTTTTAATCATAAAAAGGTCATATGTATGCTGGGGATGTAACAATATATCAAACTATCGATAGATCGTGATATTGGGATATCATTCCCAACGTCGAAATACCATTCTTGGCGTCGAGATGATGCATATAAAAAATGTATCTTTAGCAAAATAAATGAGTATTTATAAGTAATGTTCATACTTAAAGTTGTGAAACTGTTTAAATCAATAGATATGAGTAGATTTTAGCCATGTATTTTAACAATGGTGGCCATTTTGTTTGATGTCATATTTGAATGCTTTGTGATGTTCTGGGTTTTGTCAAATTTTGATATATTCTTCAAAAATTATACCTTTAGCAATATAATAAACATAAGTAATTTCAGGGATAGAAATTAACACTAGCCCGTTAGCCCGGGCTATTTCTCCCAATGCTAAAGGTATCCTAAGGGCTAATAGAAATTCATGCTTTTTGTGATTTTTTTTTATTTGTATCACTATCCGGGCTAATAGGTTATATAGGTAAGTTTCTATCGCTGCGTAATATTCATATAAAGTGTGAGAAATTGTTGAATTCAATAGATAGTAGATTTAAAATATAAAATTAAATTAAAACAATGGCAGCCATCTTGTTTGACGTTATATTTCTTGAGGTCTAATTTTTAGAAACTTTCAATATAAAACAACCAGTTTTCTTATAATTTTTTCTTGCAATTTTATGGTGTTGGCCAAATGTTTCCAAAACAGAATTTGAAAAATAAACTGACAAGTCGTTTATATGTATGAAATAATCTAGAAGTGACTTTAAACCCCAATTCAAATACAAGCAAGTAAGTGAGAGAATATGGAGTTTAACGTCGCTGCGGGAATCTTTCACCCATTTGCGACAATGAATACAAGCAATACATTGGACTCCATTTCATCACTATGAATACAAATGTCTTTTTACATTTCCAGATTAAAGAACGCTGTAAAGTGACTGTCAAGAGTTTCTCCAAAATGGAGCCCGACATGGGACTGAATGAGACGGAGGTTTCCGAGATGCGCCTGGAGGCGTACTCTGTGGTGTTGTCGGTCACCACGCTGGTGCTGTCCACCATCGGTGGCGGCGCCGCGAACCTGACGCTAATCACCGCCATCCTGGCGAGTAAATCCATCGACAAGCTCAGCTATGCCCTCGTCCTCCTGCTCCTCATCGCTTCCCTCATCCTGGACCTCCTCTGGACCCCACAGGAGATCCTCCATCTTCTGTACTTCCACTACGTCGGCGAGCACCCCACCGAACACTACAAGATCTTCATCCACGGCCAGTACATCCTGCTGATAACTGTCATGGCAATGTCCATTGTGCTCATTTCCGTGGAGAATATTTTCCGTCGGTGCCACCACATGGGCGTGGTTTTCCGGAAGGTGTGGTCGGTGTCCGGATGCGCCGTGGCCGTGGTGTTGTCCGCGGCGCTGGCGACGGTGTACGTGACCGTCTCGTTGTCGTACGAGACGCAAATGGAGTACTTTGTCGTGGTCAACGAGCGGTCGTTCCGCATCCGTGCCGCAGTGCTGGGGATATTTCCGTTCCTCGTGCTGGCGGTCATGGTGTGCATGTGGTTCAGTGCTGTCGTCTACAAGAAACACGGCAATAATGAACTCAACTGCAAGAGCCAGATTCCACAGTTGCTGGTCCGAGATCCCGAGGGCAACCCATCGGAAGACGAATCTGAAGACATGCCCTCGGTGCACGCGGTGTCTCCTCTTCCACTGCTCGCAATAAACCCGGCCGGCGCGTCAAACCACGACCCTCCCACACTTCCCATCTCGCCCAGAAGCAAAAATATGCTCGGAGTCAACATGACACACATTCTCGGACGTCGACGTCACACCATCTGTCAAATCGGCGATTCCAGCCAGGATTTTGTGAGTCCCGCAGAAAAGGCGAAAAAATACAATTACATCAGAAAGTTTTCAGTAGATATTTCGGCATTGCAAGCCCAATTGGAAAACCCAAAATTATTCAGTGGAAAGGCTCCATTTCAATCTGATTCAGATTTGCGAAAGTCGAGAAATAATTCTGTGAAAGTCCGTTTGCCGTTAACACCCCCTGTACGACAAATCGACGAAAAAGAAGAAAAAGACAAGAGTGAGGAGGCTAAATCTGAGAATCACCAAATGTTGCCATTGATCACAGTCTCCGACGACGAGGGTGGGGAGAAAGATGTCGACAAGGACGAACATAACAGCGACGCTGGCAGCGAAAACGAAGAGAAAACGACCTTGACATTCAAACTGCCCGTGTACGATCCCGAGGAATCTCATATTCCCGATAACGAAAACCTGAATAGCTGTGACGGTTCAAATTCCGATACGACCTTGCACTTCACAAAACTAGCGTGCTTGCTGTCGAGTTCCTTCTGCCTGTGCATGCTCCCGTTGTTTCTGACCGAAGTCCTGCGCGATCATCTGTCCACCATTGCGTACACTAACACATCCATGTGCACGCTGGCCCTGTCGACAATTCAGACGATCATTTATCCGCAGGTAATAATGTGCATGGATAACGTGGTGCATAGAGCGGTGCATAAACACTGGATTAAACTCGTCCACAGGTGTCGATGTGCCGCAATCGAGGACGAAGCGGAAGACAATAGGACACATATGAATACCGACACTAGTCAGGTGTAGTTGTGAAAACCCATACCGTTCATCCCTTTCATCTACACTCAACATTTATAACCCCCCATGTTATGGTTAACCCGCTGGATTTATTTTGGATCAAATGCAATCTGATTTTTTTTATGTTGTTGGTCAAACTAAATATATATGAGAACCATTTGGTTATTAATGCCCAATGTCAGTGTGTATGAATGTTTCACATATACCAGGATTGATTGAATTAGTGTTTTTCGCCACAGCAGGAATATTTCACCCATACGTTACACCGTATTCCAGGAAACTTCCATGGTACAGAATTTCTGCGATTCAAGACCGAAAGAGGTTTCAATGATTCTTGTTTCGGAGGACTTCTTGCTTCATTACAGATATCATTACTAGTATCTATAACCATGATAACTATATCTAGATGTGTTTAGATGTATATAGATAAATTGTTGCCTTGCCGTTGCGCATGGTGAACATGTGATCAGACGGCGTACATCTTTAAAAAACTATCCATCAATGAGAAACCCAATCAATGCACAAGAGGACAGAACTCCAAGGGTTTGCTCCTTTCTAGCTGTTCTGTCTGTACTTTCTGTCCGACGCATGCACAATTACAAAGGATCAACACTGCAGTGTAACTGCATGCGTCGGACAGAAAGTACAGACAGAACAGCTAGAAAGGAGCATTCCCCCCTTATGTTTTGTCAGTTACCCAAATATCACCTGTTAGTGAGTTCATTTTGCTGCAATATTGCTGTATGCAGGAGAAAAGAAATAATTAAAAAAATATATAAATTATAGTGTTTTTTTTCTTCTCAAATACAAATTTGATCTGTCAGATCGATAATATAATATTTTATTACACAACAGTTATTTTCACTAGAGACATATAAGCTGAGAACTACTTATGGACTGTTACGTAAACTTGCATACAAAATATTCCCCTTTGTTGTTAATTATTGATACGTTTCCACAAAATGATTTTATCGAAAATTTGTTGATTAGTTTTGCTGCTGTACCTAGCTAAAAGCATTAACCCTCTCCATGCTGGAGGCAACCAGAGATTTCCTAACGAGCAGTGCCTGTGCATAATCCAGCAGGGATAGGGTTAATCTTAGCTACTTAACCATGCTGATCATGTTGATACATGTTGATGATTCAACTGCGCATGTTACTATATATGAAAGTTATCACTGGAATATATCATTGATAAACATGTTTGATGCTGCTATAGTTTGACATGAAATGCATTGACACCCCTATTTCGTTTATTATCTCGGTAAATACTTTATGGAATGACAAACAAATTCAATTTCTTATTTCTAAAAAAAATAAAAATGCTTGCACCATTAATAAAAATATATTTTAAATTTATAACGATCACTAAATATTTTCAGCAAGTATTATTTTATGCAGAGGGGCGACATCTGAAAGAAGGAATAGGGGACGAAAGCTATATTTATCGACTATTGATAATATTAACTTCTGGGGAAGGGAACCTAGTCGAAGTATAGTAAATGCATTTCCAAAACTTCTGCTATAATTAATCAACTGATTAATGGTTATGTTGGTATATTTTAAGTGTAATCTAGAAATAAGTTTCACTATATCGGACATTAGCCAGCAGAAATCAAATGTGAAGCCATAAATACCCTTTATTGTACGACAAAATGTATCGGCAACCTATTTCATCACCAACTTACACTACTCGATAAACTTCGCGTGGACGTCTGAGAAGACACCCCCTGGACTCACAGCTCAAGCGCGCTAGTTCAGCTCTTCCCCCAGAAGAAACAATCTCACCACTAGTGGCGCCCCTATAGGCAAACAGGCTCAATGTGCATGTGCAGGTATGTGAAGAAGAGCATCAGCACGTAGAAATTGAGCCTTTTCGTCCAGAATACATTGCAGTTTAGTATACCGTATACCGGTAGTGCGCACTATAAATTGAGTGTTACACTACAGTGCTGGCAAGGTACGCGAATGTTTGGAAGCAGAGCAAATTGTAATTCTCCCCAGTGATACAGATCAATTGACCAGAGTAATAACGTAGCGCCATGAGCATGCTTTCGAGTGCAAATTTGGCGCAATATAAATACTCACATTATTATTATATAATTAATAAACTTGTGAAGTGACATAAAATTCTTCATTTATATCTTGCACACCTATTTCAAAAACGTGTTGTCTCCTATGGGTGAAATATTCCTGCCAGGACGTAAACCATTAATTAATTAATTAATTAATTAATTTAAAACTTAGTCCATTGTTATTTGTCAAGATATACCTTTATCTGACTCGGTATAGGCAATTGTATTATGCTTTTAACAGTGTACTTCATTATTTCCTAGACCACCAGCAATGAATCCAAAAAGACATGAAATTGGACAATGTCTTAAAAACCACCATACCCGGATTCCTACTTTGTTGTCATTAACTAGGAATATAAACTTTGTATCATTATCTTTGAAATGAGAAATCATATACATGTTAATTAGTGGACATTTAGACACTGTTACCTCGTACTAGTCATAAACGAGTGACCTCATATGATATGTAACTGCCACGCTGTGTACTTTCACTGCAAAGCTTGCAGACATCAGGGAAATGTTGTTATGCTTGAAAATTAAGTAATGCTATTAGTCTGGCAGCCGAAGAGGTATCCCAACATTCGCTGATATATAGTGTTTATCTGCTGAATATTCATTGGGGAGTATTATATCAAATCTGGTCTCTCATCGTCAACAGGCTCAGTTAGTGGCCGAGGTGTGAAGCAATGAAGTATATTGTTATCACGGTCGGTGGAGTAAATGGATTAATTCTGTATGAGTGATTCTGTGGGTTCGAGTCGCATGCAAGCCACATATATTTACAAGCCAACTCAAGTGAAAGCGGTCCCAAATTGTTCCACTTTCACTGGAGGTTATCTCCCCTCAGACGTGCTTTATATGCCAAATAATGCTTCAAGCTTTATCTGGACATTATATGGATCTGGAGGGCAAACAGAGAGCCATGATTTAACTCTCTCCATGCTGGAGGCAACCAGAGATGCCCTAAAGACCGGTGTCTGTGGTTAATCCAGCAGGGAGATGGCTACTAGGGACCTATCACCTATTCAGAATCCGTGAACAATTCTGGAGACTATGAAATAGAGATAACATAGTGATTGAGCAAATGATTTATCCACAATCCATATGTTTTGATATTCTCTTTGCTCATGGTTGTGGATAATATACTGATGGTTCTGTTAGTTGAAAACACCTTTAACCCTCTCCCTGCTGGATTAGGCACAGGTACAGGCTATAGGGAATCTCTGGTTGCCTTCAGCATGGAGAAGTTTAATATAATATGCTGCCTGTTGGCTGATTCCAACCTGCAAGATCAGCATCCCCAGGATTTTATAATAATGTATTTTTCTGCAGATGTGCCTAATTTTCTGTATGCTACGAATGATTGGCACATTCGCACATCAATGTGGCATGCCTATTTAAAGCAACTTTCTCATGGATATTTTGCCATTTGTAAATTTTGTCTAAATAAAAAATATATATTCAATATTACTTTGTTGAAATTTCACGCTCCTACTACCGGTATGCACATAACAAAAGGAATTCTGTGCTTGAAAACTATGTTTATTTTATGCAAATTTAAATGCAGCAAGATAACTCTTATAGTATATAATTATATATATCAGATATATAGCAGAGAATTCTTAATTTCTTATGGTAAGAAATGTTAAAGTGGTTAATTTACAGTACATCAATGTGACAATGAATTTAATAGTTTTATAGACAATTTTATAGACAGCAATGTCTATTCCAGAGTGCCACCATTAGAGACATGCATGGCCGGTATTCATAAAGGGACTAAGTCAGTTTTTGCTATATGTTTGGTCATCAAAAACTGACTTAGCCCCTTTATGAATACCGGCCATGGTGTCTTTATATCGACTGTGAGAAAGCTTATTAATGCTTTACGTAAAATTGTCCATGTACGCACACTGTCTAGAATAACTGAGTATTAAATTATTGGAAAGTCATGCCGCAATTTGACCAATATTTGACATATTTGACCAATATTGGAAGTTTAATTAACCCTCTCACTGCTGAAGGCAACCATAAATGCCCAAAAGAGCTGTGTTTGTGCCTAATCCATCAGGGAGAGGGTTAATATGCGGTGGGTTCTTGTGATGAACTCTGCAATAAAAATCATTTTTTAAATTTAAATTTATTTATTTGGGGTGGTAGGGGGGATCAGTATATATTGCAGAAGTCGACAGTGGGCACACACAGTATGGAGGGTACAACCAACATGGCAACATTATCCAGGATTGTCTCGCATAATCAACCAAGCACAGATAATAAATATCTTCCACTTATGGGAATTCTAGATGATCAAATCCCTTAAATCGTCATTTTGGCCTAGCCTGAAGGAAGCATCAATGCAAGTCTCATTTCATTCAACTAATAGGAGACATTAATTCCTAAAGCGCTGTCCCCCCCCCCCCACATCCCCAACCCTCGCGATGCCCGTGTGATAATTTCATTACAGCTGAAATGTTAAGGGAGATAGGAGGTGGGCAACAAGACACCAGAAAACGTGGTCACCGATGGTCGCCGCAGTTGCGAGAATCCCGTATTATACGGCCAAGCCGTGGAGTCAAGATACCGAATTATTATCTGATTTCGTGTTATTGCCGCGGCTGAGCCGTCGAGAGTGTTTGGCCCATCTGATTTGATTAGGCAACATCACTGACATGGTTACCAATGCAAATATTATGATTACTCGCTGGTCAAATTGAAAAATGACAAGACAAGACAAATA
Organism: Lepetodrilus tevnianus; assembly: GCA_032361465.1. Lineage (NCBI taxonomy): Eukaryota > Metazoa > Mollusca > Gastropoda > Lepetellida > Lepetodrilidae > Lepetodrilus > Lepetodrilus tevnianus. Next base: position 2,931 of record JAUTBX010117992.1, on the reverse strand, counting down.
AATGAGTTATTTTGACTTGAACCGTGCATTTTTATCAAAATAGTCTCATTCGCGATTACGGTATCAAAACTAACTTTCAAAGAATGAATTGACCAAAAACATATTTGCTGAACAGATAACCAAGGAAACTGTCATAAATGTGTGTGTATAGTGTGTCTGTGTGTGTGTGTCTGTGTCTGTGTGTGTGCATGGGCATGTGTGTGTGTGTGTGTGTGCACACATATGTGTGTGTGTGCATGTGTGTGTCTGTGTGTGTGTGCATGTATGTGTGTGTCTGTGTGTGTGTGTGCGCATATGTGTGTGTGTCTGTCTACAATATATACACACTGATAGAAAAAAATTAACAGAACGCATGTATAGTAACAGTGACATATAACACAACATTGTTGTTGGGCCGTTTCATAACATCCCCAATAGAATTACAATGCCCAAATTCGCAAGTCCTACCGACAGTTGCCTCCTCAGAACGGCATGTCCTTCCCGGCCTGCTAGAGAAGCCGCACGAGATGCCAGATAGCGCAGATTGGTCTAAATTACCATTCCGACGGACACAGACCCTACTATAGTCTTCTCATGAATACAGATAGGCTAGATTCCGCTAATTGGAAGCATTTCGTGAGAACAGGCACAGCGTTGGGATATTTGAATTTCTTGGATGAATCCACCACTAAAAGGTTGTGGGTATACAGCCGACCTTCAATTTACCGCCACATCAGCAATGTCTCGGAATAGGCATTAAAGTAGATTTAAGCTCAGACGTTTTTTATGAATTATATCAGGTTGGGGATTAGAAAGACATTTCACGTAAACGATGGTCAAAATTTTGTCATGTGGATTTAGACCAGTAGGGGGTGTCGCTTAATGTCTATAGACACGTAAATAAATCGCAAATGTATAACACCTTCAACAATCCAATTCCCAATGGCTTTTCTGAACGGTTTTAACCTGTAACCAAACCTTTTACTATGCAGTTTACCCCGATGGTTCAGGTTTCCGCATCCGATCGATAAAAAAACATGCAACCAAAGTGCTAAATTAACAGTGTTTTGCTTCATTAATCCGACTCCCTGACTGACTGACTGCTCATGTCAATCAAGTGTTTGTTTTGTTAACATGTCGCTTGATTTTACTCGAGTCGAATCAACACGCTGGCGACAGGAGAGAGGCAATCGACACCTATGGAGAGGAGGAAACTGCCTGGCTCTCAGAAATTAGCAATCAATCTTTAAATAATTCCACAAAATAGACTCACAGTGTACATGGCTACAGGTTTTGTTGCTACAGGTTTTTTTAAAGCAACATTTACACATTACACATTATTTTCTAAATCACATATTAATAACCCTTCTTTCCGGTCACTATTACCTCATGATTCAGATATGCAATGAATTCGAGATCTGACTGTTTTCAGCCTGAAACGGGACAATATACATTTCAGGGGTCCACAGTATATATTCGTTCTTGAAAATATTATATTTACAGTAGATTTTCACTCCATATTTCTTTAGAAAATTAATAGATTCATATTTTTTTTGGGGAAAAACAAAATTCATATTTAACCTTTGGCCTTTGCACAGATGATCTTGTCACTTTAACCCTCTCCCTGCTGGACTAAGCCGGTTGCCTTCAGCATGGAGAGGGTTAAAGCAACATGATTAAAGACGCGATACACTAGGTAGAAGTCATTGATTTTGGTAAATTACATTCATTGAAGCGTATTAAATTAATAGTCTGAGAGCCCAGACACATTTATTAGTAATGTTGAGAACAAAATGTTTGATGGAATGGATATGTATATGGTTGGGTAACCGGACATAATCCCCTGAGGACATAATCCCCTGAGGACATAATCCCCTCGGACAATATCCCCTCAAGTCATAATCCCCTCACATGAAGAACATATGTTTTCAATTGAAAACAAATATAAAAACAAATAAGCAAGTCAAACCTACTATGTAAATGTCACCTGTCCATATCAGGTCTTACTTGGAATACTTGAGGTCTTACTGACCCAGGTTCGGGTCTTACTTTGAATGACTTTAGGTCTTACTGACCATCACAGAACAACCTTTCTAGTGTCTTAATCACATGTGTTTTGGAATACAATATTTAAATCGAAATATTGCAATTGTGATAAAATATCTTTTCATCAGTCAGGATCGAACTCAATAAATATCCTATGTAGAATCAGCCTTACCGACTGCGCTATAGCAGTCCTCGAAAAAAGCACTCGCAAATTAATCTAGTCTACTATGCTTCTATAGATATACAAGCATGTGGTGCATGCGCTGTCCATAGTACTCATACAGCACGTGATTGTCATGCCATCCGTGGAAATGTACACGGGCAGAGCATCGGTTTGGGAAGTTTCGTTGTTCATGCAGTACAGGGGGAGCTGCATTATTATGTCGTTTTGAAAATTAACAACATTTATATTTAATCGTTTTTGTCGGTTTATAAGTCAGTTAAAGTACTCGATTTCGGTCTTGGTGCTTGTAGCAAGACCTTGGTTTCTGTGGGTGGAAAAGTAAGACCTCGGGCTCACGACCTCGGTTTTACTTTTCCACCCACCTCCCCCTTGGTCTTCCTACTGGCACCAAGACCCCATCCTCGTACTTTAACCTTTACTTTCCAGAACTACTACTAGTACTACTACTTAATGGAGGTCATCAAGAGTCAGAAGTCTTTTACTATGCAGTGTTCGAAATAAGTGAAAATAATAAGGGTGTCATTCTTCATAGGCCCAATGTAACTTGTTTGTCTTCAAATTTATTTTTAATATGTCATCCAAAATGTTTATATGTCCCGAGGGGACAAAATAGCTTTGAATTAACTGTATGTTAAAATATGTTTGTATATCAGTGTTTTTGCTGCCCATCAGCCATAGGCAATTTGCCGATTTATTTTTCAAATGTCCGAAATGGCAATGTT
>JAUTBX010117981.1:0-11489 GCA_032361465.1 Lepetodrilus tevnianus | reverse complement strand
CAGAGCTAGATGTACAGAGAGCTATACTTGGCTATGAAGCAGAGCTAGATGTACAGAGAGCTATACTTGGCTATGAAACAGAGCTAGATGTACAGAGAGCTATACTTGGCTATGAAACAGAGCTAGATGTACAAAGCTACTCCGCTATGAAAGCAGAACTATAATCGTCTACGAAGAAGATCTATATGGATAATAAGAGCTATACTCGGCTATGAAGCAGATCTATATATATATAATAGAAGCTATACTCGGCTACGAAGCATATAACTAGATGTATAATTATTTAATGAGCCTGTCTAGTAAACAAAGTGTCCTTACCTTGGAGAGTGGGCCTGCGGAACTTGATGGCGGACACATTCAGCAGGTTCATCCCGTACAGGTTGTAGTCAATAAACAGCTGGAAGATCAATGAGCACAGCGTTCAGTCAATGCTGTGTGCACAGCAGTAGGCAGTGTTTTTGCTGCCCATCGGCCGTCGGCAATTTGCAGATTTATTTTTCAAATATCCGAAATGTTTTGTTTAAAATACATATATTTTTACCAAAATGTCCGAAACACTTTTACTCAGTTTTAGTTATTCAGGATAATTGTCTGAAACAAAATTTATTGCAGCTTAATCACTGAGTAGGTGATGCATAACACAGGTCAATGCTTGCCAGATTTACATGGGACTCAAGTATGAAGTGATAATGTGATATTTTTTTCTAGATGTGAATTTTGTTACTTAAGATCTAGTGATGGGAATCAGTTGGGATTTCATAATCGATTATTGGTTACTGTCGGTTGCATAATCGGTTAGGTCTAGCATAAATAGAATTATAGTAAATACTTATTTTTGTGGTTGCAAGTTGTGTATCATCCGGTATGGTAGGCTCCTACTGGTTTTGTCTATGTACTGAATAACATCTTGAACATTGACATTTATTAGTTATAAACTGTTTTAATAGTATATTTGAAGCCAACTTCATAGGAACATATTAGTCTGTTATTCAGAAAGTTTAAAAAAACAAAAAAAACATCTGAGTTGAACTATTTAAAAAATATTATTTCCGATAATCGATTGTGACAACTCGTAATCGATTATCGCATCGGTAAAGGGTAACCAACTGATCATCGGTTATAATCAATTATCGGAACACCACTACTTAGTTCAATAAGTGTGAAGTGCACAATGTGATGTTTTTATTTTTTATATTTTTTTTATTAGAATTAGAATTGAAAGAATCTTGAAAATGTCTCTAAACCCAAATTCATATTTTTAAAATAAACTATATCGACCAGTGAATCATTTCAGAGCTCTCTTAGCCGTTAAGAGATCATAGCACTCTCTTTGCCTATAGCTAATACATTGCTAAGAGTGCTATGATCTCTTAGCGGCTAAGAGAGCTCTGTGAAACGATACCCTTTTTCTTTATTGCTGTGTGTAGCAGTGGAAGTGTGCACAAAGCTTGTCAATGCTCAACAGAATTTCATAGGATTCCGCAGCAGGAAGTGGTAAACTAATTTTATTTTATTTTATTGCAACTTTTTCTCTAGAAGAGAATGTATGCCGATGTTTCTGTCTCTTTTTCTTTTGGAATTGAGGTTTAGATTCGTTTTCTAGATTATTTTACTAATGTCATGACTTTTAAGTTTAGGGCAGGAGGAAACCTACTGAATGTTGCAGTAAACCTATGAGCACCAGCTGGTACTGACAGACCAAGAATAATGACATAAAAACATAATAACATAAAAATTGACTTATTTTTCACAGTATGTGTTATACCTATATTGACCTACCTGTAGATTGTATGGTATATGCGACTCGTGTGGCTGGAATGGTTTATTCATAACAGCTCCTGCCAGCAGTAGATCCGCAGCCCTGGAAATGGAAGATGTTATTGTCATAATAAGTTAGAGAAGATGGAGTTCAATGTCACTGTGGGAATCTTTCACCAATTTGCCATGATATATCGTCATAATGTTGTCACGTCGAATACTATTAGTTATTTTGATTGTTCACGGGCGATACGGGCAAGATTCAGGAAATACGGAATCTTGCGGACTGACATGACACCGTATCACCCGTGAACAATCGAAATAATGGATTTATTACCATTCATATCTCTAGTTAAGTTTTATTTTCATAGGTTCGACTTTATTATTTCCGTTATATTCTAGTTCAGTGAAACCACATTTATCGTGTGACACATGTATAACAATAGTCATTCATGACAAGTGTATAACTGGCCATTCATGACGTAATGTAAACAGTGATTGTGACTTAGTTGTCTAGGGTCGTTGGCAATGTTCGAGAAAACTGCATAAGTATTGTTTATAACTTGAATATATATGGTAAGCTTTAGTTTACCTTTAACTCATACTTCAGTTATTGTAGTATTATATTGACTATACATTGGTGATATCAAGTTTTAAAGTAATCAAATTTAGCGAGACTATCAGAGCAAAATGGCATTTTTTTCACCGGTAATAAAGGATATATTAAGCGGCTTGAGTCCGTACTACCCGCTAAAAAACTTGACACGGCATGGTACACTTTGGCTCTAGACCAATCAGATTCCTAGAATTTTATCAGAATGATAATAAACATTGGTATAACACGTTGAGGCAATACTTGTGAGTCTACGAGATGTGGATGGTACGGACAAACCATGGATGCGCACTGCGCATTCATGGCAACAGACAATAGTGTGACTTCAGCCGAAAAACAAGTTTTGGGTCTAGTGGCTGCAGGCCTCAAGAAGCTATATATGTCCAGGGGAAATAATTCAACCCTTGGAAAAATAAATCCGCAGATTTCCTAAGATCTACAGAAAATTGTCATGCCTGGGTGTGATTTTGCACCAAGAATCAATCCAGCAGACATGGCCGTTACGAAACAGGTGAACTCCAAGAAATGTTTTTGGTGGGTTTTTTTTGTAATTGGGTTTAAAGTCGGTACTTCAAGGTTATTGTCTACCACCTCTTGCTCAACCTCTTAGGCGATTGAAAATGGAGTTTAACGTTTAACTGCTGGAATCTTTCACCCATTTGCAAAGATAACCTGTTAGGTGAGAGACCCGTATCAGGCCCCGAGCTTTATATCATAGTAGGAATACTTCACCCATATTCAACAGTTTCAAGGTTTAAAATAATTAAAGAGCAGTTTCCAAAATGCAAACACATATAAAAACATGCCGAAATATTATGTGAGTAAATAAGTGAACGGACCATGGGTGTCCAGAACAGAATCTTTTTGAGTAATACCATCATACTTCTCGAGGTTTTGTTCGCAAATCCCAATGCACAATTTGAGCTGACCACAGAAACGTTTCGTAACCTCGGCTCACGGCCAGACCTTAACGAGTGTAGTGTTTGCTTTATTCGTTGCGAATGAATGAATGAATTATTGTTTTATATCACAGCGGGAATCTTTCACCCATAGGTGACGACTATTCGTTGCGAATGTATCAACTTTCTGTTTCGGAATTAACACCTCTTTATCTACTGAACATTGCAAATAACAATTAGATCCTTTGTTCTGGCTCGTAACAATGCCTCGTCACATGACATGAAAGTATTTCCAGCTTCTGTTTCTCTACACAATACCATAAACATGAATGCAAACGTTGTTCAATATTTCTTTCATACATGTAGTGACAAAGGAATCAAAAGTGCTACATGAAAGGGAACTCGTAGAGAATGGCGTGTAGTGCATAGTTCTATTGTGATTTCTCGGACATACACAACGGGCCATCGTTAACAGCCTCACTTCTGGCTTTAAACTGACCTGGATATCGTCTCACAAAGCTCTGGTAGCTACCACCAGACTATAATACTCTCGCACCGATCTCTTCTACATGGTCATCGGGCACATATGAGAATGCTATAGAGCTTTGCGATATTCTACCCAGGTACATGGGGGAAAACAGATTATCGATTATCAGATTATAGCTACAAAATTCTGAATCTGCCCATGGTTGTATTAATATATTTATTTATGGTGAAATGTGTTTTAACTCTGATTTTCAGGATGGCAAGTGATCTTGGTTGCTGATAGATGAAGTAGGTAAACATGAATTTCACAACAAAACAACACACACACACACACAAACACACACACCACCCCCCACACACCAATACCACTTTATTTCTAGTGTTTCTTACTTTTTGACAGATGAAGGATTAAAGAGATAAATCTTGAGAAACTCCTCCTCCTCAGCGTGGTATCCGTACATTGGGCTGAAACAGACGAGCACACCATCTTCATACAGAGGCAACCCAGAGGCAACCTTAGAGGCAACCAAGAGGCAACCAAGAGGCAACCAAGAGGCAACCCAGGGGCAAGTTTGGCAACCCCAGAGGCAATCCCAGAGGCAACCCAGATACAAGGAAAATTGAATATGATTTATGTGTTTTTCATGCATTCAACTGACCATGCTTGATCATATGATCACACAAGTGAAACCTAATTTGAACATATTCACATTGACATATTCACATTACAAGTGCAACCAAATTTGAACATATTCACATCACAAATACGAAATAATTTGAACATATATATACTTCATATTGAAGAGGTATGAGAAAACAAAATCCAGGTAATTTTAACAGTAATTCAACATGATTTATTTACAAAAATCTACAGAAATTGATACCACTTTATATTCATTGAGATGTTTATATGAAAATAATAAATCTTTGTAACCAATCACAAACATCTCTCACAATGTGTGGATCGTGGATTTTTGTAAATACAAACATGCTGCCTTGTCAAATATACCTAGATTCTAAATTATGCATCGGCTATTAGTTGCCATGCATTTGCTTCACTACTTTGGCTTTTATTAATTTATCTGACTACATAGATCTCAACGGTGCGTAGCTACTAACAAATGTGATTGTAGGGAAGAAAACATTGTTGTCAGAGCTGAAATTGTTAAAATATGCAAAGGCGGAAAGGTTAAGACTTTTGTTGAAGGTATTGATGTCAAACTGCAGTGCTAGCACTTAACTATTGAATAGTTAAAATATTTAATAATTAAAATATCTGGCAGTTGAGTCTCGTCTCTACTATATTAATATTTCCATATTTAAAAATTCAACCAACATAAAAAACTATCTATAAATATCAATGTTTCGTCGGCAAAATACAGAGATCATCAGGATTTATTATACAGGTATACATTTCTATATTATTATATTCTCATTGTGATATCATTTCCTGTACATATGGTATGTATTTCATCCAGAACAATGTATAGAAAGAAAAGAATATAATTGTAGATGATTAGATCTGAAGGATTTAAAGTCAGTCATGGTAATTAGTGTACAAACCATGAAACTCAATACATTATACCCATATGTGCTTGTAAACACTTTCAAGTAAAGTACTATATTTAACCTCCTCACTCCTGCATACATATATATATTCCCAAAACACATGCACAATGGAACAATTCAGCAGGGAGTAGGTTAATTGTTTCTTAGATCGCTGTCTGTACCAAAATGACTGCACACATTTTATTGGTACTGTATTAAAAATTAAATAAAACGGTCATAAACACAATTCCACGCTCTTCTTGCACCTTGCTCACTTCCTACTTCTTCCTTCAGCATAATGTATGCCACAATATCATAAAACAACCAAATACTAAAGTTGCCAAGAATCCATTTAATTTAGAATTCAACTCGGCAAGTGATTTAGTGCTTAACATTGTAGTGAGAATCCTTCACACATTCTCAATGATAGGATTTAACTGAAGCATTCCACATAATGTTTTGTTGCCACAAGAAAACTGCAAGCTACACAAGAAGTAAATTAGTCCAGTTGGTTGATGCCTCTTAGAGATAAGAGAGATAGGACAGACAAAAGATCTGAAATTATTGAAAATAAATAGACTTCATACCAGATAGATCTGCCCAAATTTTCCAACCGCTAGTTACAGTAGCTCAATTAGCAGATTAGTCAGTCGACAGATGTAAATTAACATTCCCCATGGAGAGATGGGGCTTCGTTCCACAGATGGAACATAACTCAGCGGAATCCACGTTCATAAAAATCAATGCGAAGACTGGCGATATCTCCATCTTTGTGATCCCGCGGTTTTCCTGCCAGCCGAACCAGGGCAACACTCGCACAGATGTCAGTCGTATCGAATATAATCAATATCCGCCATCGATAATCAATCTCTTGGCCTTGCTCACTACAGCTGACAATGTATTATTGCTATGCAGCTGACCGAGCTGGGGAATAGAGTGATCTCCCCTTTGACCCTGCTTGACCAAAGGTCACGTCAGGCCAAGAGGTCGTACTGTCATGTCAAAACGGTATTGATTTTGCATGGTGGTCTTGTAATGCTATTCCTGCTAATCAAATACTGGGGAGATTAGGATTCACAAATAATTTTTTTTTTTTTTATTGGCTAGAAAAACATCATAGATTTACTTGAGGTCTACCAGTAGGATTTTAAGCAATAATCGATTATTTTAAATAAAAATTTGAGTTAAGAAATGCTTTAAAGATTCTTTCACATATCACGGCTTGTAAATGCACGTTAAAATATATACATGTAAATATAATGATTTCATGGATGGATAAACAATGTAAGTGCATTTAATGTACATTTAATACAAAACATTCATTTTAATTTCTTCTTAGCCAAAAGAATTCTAACAATATCAATTTAGATTTTATGCATTAATCATACAATATTCTACTTAGCATAAACATTACATTAAAATCATTGACTAGAGCGCATATAATTAATTGAATCAGTGATTTACGTCACGGCAGGAATATTTCACCATTACGTGAGAGAACATAAAAACAAAACATGTTAATTTCCCAACCTCACAACATACCGTACTCCATCTTCGAAGCCGGAGGATGTAAATTATAAGTGATTTGTTACTTAACCCTTTCCTTGCTAGATTAGGCAAAGACACTGCATCTGCGGTTGCTTCCAACATGGAAAGAGTTAATATTGCAGCAGTGAATATGAGTGAATTGTGGTTTAACATTGTTACATGAACCTTCACACATCATATTACGGTATATATATATACATGTTTTTTTTCACTACAGAAAACCGACAAATACTCACATTCCAGACACAATGGAGATCTTGTAAACATGCTGTGTGATGGCTTTGGCATTGTTGTTCGCAACGTTAATGGCTTTGTCCAAACTGGTGGCAAACAGACGGAGGTATCGTTGCCAGGGCTGGGTGCCGTCGTACGGTACGTACAGATACGGGAACACTCCGTGAACATGCATGCATGTCTTCTGACCTGCAAAATTCCAACCAGATAGACATTTTTACCCTTTACTACTAGGGCCTAAACGGGTCCATTATTTCGGACTCGGGGTACCCAGGGGAGGGGGCCGTTTGGACCCGACTTGGGACTCGAGTATCCGACCATCTGCGCATCGTTGATTCTTTAGTGAAGTACAGAAAACAACCAAATATAAATTTATTATTTGATACTGATGAAGAGAGATATACAAGACCATCAATATTCAGGTCATTATGATAATATGTTAATAAATATTATTATTTCGATACATCAAAAGCTATATGTAATTTAAGTCTGAGGACATTTCCTCTGGTTTTCTCAGACATCCGCATGCACTTGCCGTGTGGTCACGTAGTGTGAAGAATATCAAGGACAAATTTACTCATTCAATTATATAGCCTACATAGATCAAAGCAAAATAATTATGTTATAAGTGCATTTTTTCATTCTTATAGACTTATTAAGTGTTGCCCATCTCTAGCATTTTCCATGTTTGTATGGATTGTACTAATGTAGGCCTACTAATGTAAATTCTGAATACTCATTGGTAGAGTATATAGGTACTAGGTTGTAGCCTATATTGAATTTTCATATTCCGTTTAGCATGTGAACCGTATCAAATTTCCGCATTGTAAATGCAATGCTAAGGGTCCTCGAGGGCTAATTTTTGATAAACCAGACTCGGCCCTGGGTACCTATAACTTGTATTAAGGCCCTATTTGCTACATCCCAAAGACGGAAATTGCTATCCATCAGTTTTCCTGATCTGATGGTGGTTGCGCGTATAGTAGCTATCATGCTTATACAGTCAGACCCCGGTATACCGGACACTTCCGTTGTTGTTAAAATCTGACCGTTAAACGAAATAACCGGATCATCGGATCAATCATTCATCGATTTAAAGTATATAGTAGGAAATCCGTATTGGTAAAAAGTTGACCGGTAAGCGGAGAAACCGTGTTATCGGAGACCGTTATAACGGGGTCTGACTGTACGTGACATATTTCAAATAGCCATTTCCAATCTTTTCGAAAAGAGATTAATAATCAAGTTAATGTGACATTTTACGACACAAGTTCCTTCAAAGTGAGGAAAATATATACTTTGAAGGAACAAGTGTTATAAGTTTCAAGACAGCGGGTAGAATACATTACACGTTGTTTGACTTACAACTCGGGTAGAGCTACTATCGCTCTGCGGGACAAGACCCCGATTTGAATTAACAGTCATCTCACCTGAAGGCGTCGACCCAAAGATCCGGAGTACAGGAACACGTGTGACGTCCCTGGCTCGGAACTTCGAGTACGTGACATCGAGGCCAGGTATAGGTGGCGCTAGGTAATGGTTCGTGGTAACTATGCGCACGGAGAACATCGCGCTGGGTTCACTGTAACGTCATCCTCTTTGCACACATCTGAAAAAACACAGAAGTGATAGACCTGTATTTGAAAGTTACGATGAAAAGGGTGTATTATAATAAGATGGGGGCGGGCAGTAGTGCAGTGGTAGAATGGTTGGGACTTTGGAGACAAAGTTTAAGTCCACAACCACATATTTTTTTTATACCCTAGTTTAGGAATAAATAGTATGTTTATATATCCAGTAGTATTATACTTGGCATATGTAGCCATGGCAACAGACAATTGTGATTTCCACAGAAAACAAGTCCGGGGTTTGGTTGTCACAGGCCTCAATCCACGGCCAGTGCAAATAAATTGATCCCTGAACAAATAAATCAGTGCATTTCCACACCCGCGGAAAATTGCCATGCATGCCTATATATGACATAAAAGAATATTTTTAGCTGTGACACATATATATGTAAGCTGTGACACGCTCTATTAGAGTGTGATGAACAACATTAAGTGTCATTCAACACGAAAATAATCTGTGATTTTTATCTGTGTTTCGAGAGAACCAATGTATTATTGTGAGAGAATCCACAAGCAACACATGTCACAGATGACCATCTGTCATTTAACTGAGAAGAATGCATACTAATATTGATTAGTTTGTACGTATACTAGTACTGACTATTGCATCTTATCCCCTGCATCATGGTTGGCCTAGTTGGGATCAAAATATCTGCTAATCCTTGAACCAGATGTCTGTTATCCAGCATTGCTTTTAATAAGTCCTCAGAAATAATACAAGATAGAGTGAGAGAGTGAGAGAGAGAGAGATATAGAGGAAGGATGATAGAGGGAAAGTGTGAGAGGGAGATATATAAAAAGAGAAAAAAAAGAGATAAAAGTGAGAGAGAGAGAGAGATTCAGTTTCCGTGTAAATGGATAGGCAATAAAATTATTTCAATATTGATCGAAATAGTGCATATTAAAATTGTTGACAAGAACAGTATACCCTGCTATGTGACTAATACCTGCCATGAGACTTAAAACATGATACATCACACCCAGTTTTCATATTTATTACTTCAAATCAATAATTTAAACATACACAAACGATAACATCAACAATGCAATAAGATACAACAAATATATAACTGGGTTTAACTTAAATATGTAACTCAAAATCAAATAATACCCAAAATAACTCTGACATGTTTTATTTGCCTGTCTACTCCAGGGCCGTATTCATAAAGGGGCTTAAGTCACTTTTTGGTGACAAAATATATAGCAAAAACTGACTTAGCCCCTTTATGAATACCGGCCCAGGTCAACTACCTGATGTTGTATTGTAGGTCTTTATGCAAATGCAGTGATCATAGCACGATTAAGTCACGAACTGTTATCATTGTCTGCGCATGTTACGAACCTTGGCTTGTTATCTGTAGTGCTGCTTGCACACTTCACAGGAATGACATGCACAAAACTCACTCGAGTCTAGCAAGTAATTGTACAAAAAAACTGGGGCGCGAGTAGTCTAGAGCTGTGCATATATGCATGTAATTGTACGGGGCATAATCACTTCAACACCAAACCACCAGCAACGATCAGAATGCTTCGGCTTTCATTTATTTGAAATTTCCGTAGCTGGTCAATATCGGCAAGGAGATGACTGAACATGGAAGTCTATTTTCAAAATAATCAATTTTACTGTCTTAAATGAGGGTTTTGAAGGGTTTTCTTTGCTCTAAATGTCTGATTGTGTCCTTAGTGTTACGAGTATATGCGTAAGAGGACCGTGTTGACATTATATCATGGTCACACGCATCAGTGGTCGGGACAGGTGGTGGTGTGGGGGAGGGAGGTTTCCTTGCACAAAGCGGGCTTAGCTTAAAGTATTACCACAGTCAAATACATGTGCACGACCTTTCTTAAACTCAAACCAGGACATTCAGACAGATCCGTGTTCATGTCTGCTTTGAGCAGACCCAAAGCATAGGTCTCACCCAAAGCAGACGGCCAATTGGAAATGACAGAAATGTGCCACACTGAGGAGAAAACTTGGATGGGAATATTCTGCAATCAAGCGAGGAAGATATTTGGCACAAGAGTGGCCCACAATTGTCGCTACTATGGCTTGTTTCAGAAGATAAACCTGTCCAGTGTATACCTGTCATTGAGTAGAGAATAGACCGCTGCGCCAGAAGTTATTAATGTCCCACACAGTGAGAGCTGGATGACTGATGTAGAAGTGATAACATAAAGCCATTGTAGATCTTGAAATTGATACACGCAAGATATGTCTCTCGAAATTGATACAAGGGAAATAATTATACGAAAATTACAAATTATTTATGCTCGACTTAATACATCGCATTCATTTTTCACCCTCATTGATTACAGATGTAAACATTCACCGATTTATCCTACCTTCAAATGGAATGATACCAGGATGTAATTTAAAAAGCCAGTAAAACACCTTCTAACATGTCTAATGATTGCCTGTATCATGTGTATAAACATATCTAAGGCAAGGCAAACACAAAATGGATGGCTTGCAAATATTACATTCCCTACTCACTATATACTATAACAAAATACCATAAATCACTAAAAAAAAACATTCATAAAAACATAACGTACCTAACTAGTTAACTAGTTGTTCACTGACAACACATTTTCATTCATCAGTATATTTCAATGCCGCATAGAATAATATTTCCTGTATTTGTAAGTTTTGTATGTGCATATACCTTTCATTCCTGAATATATTTGCTCATTAAAATATAAATAAATATCCAGTGAATCCGGCAATCTGATTGGTCCACGTGACCCCAAAACATTGCATTCATATTGCATGAA
>JAUTBX010117948.1:0-11491 GCA_032361465.1 Lepetodrilus tevnianus | reverse complement strand
TATTTTAGTTAGAATACTACAAATCTTTGACCTATATTTCCTTGGCGGAGGAATGTCAGTTAAATCTGCGGGTCCAATAAGTATCCTATAATTATTATAGTCTACGATGACAACAGCCTCTTTGCTATCATAGAAGATGAACTGTATACACACTATTTCATATTCACTGCTTTTAAGAACCCATACTAGCCTATACATATATTAGTTTCTGTTTTTAAGAATTTGTATTGAACATACATTAATAAATTATGTTAGAATTGAATATATTGAGCGCACATTAAATAATGCTTCGTAGAACCTCTAGACAACACGTTCGTCAATGGACTATCAATGGCCTATTTTGATCATCTCAGACTATTATTTAAACAAATGTCTGTGTAGGCCAAATCAATTATTTTGTTAGGCTTGTGTAATTGCTTTATGATATTATATAGTGCAGTGATGCCAAATACTTTAATTTAGAACGCATTGCTTCGTATAATGGAAATATTCCTGAAACACACAGATCGTATGTTCACTAATTAGTAGGCCTACATATTAATTAGGTGTGTGCGTCTGTCTTAGTACGTAGAAGCGTGTTGATAACACGTGTTAGTAGCAGAACATATAACAGTACATTTTGCGACCGGTTGCCATGACGAATGTAAAACGTGTGATTTCTATAAATTTCTAAGATGCCGAGAAATGAAAGAAATGTTGAAAGGTGCGTTAGGAGAAATATACTTTCCAGATCGGAACAGTTTACTTGAATCTACCCGTGGTAACGAAGGCAGCTTAGAACAGGTAAGAAAGATAGCACGCTGTGTAAATTGCAGTAACTGTAATACACGTAATATGTATGGTCTATGACGTGTCCATAACATATCAAGATGTAGAATATTATAAAGAACTAGTTTGAACATGTTCTCTATGCGTGTCACACATATACGTACACACATATGTTGTATAACATACATTGTGCATTTTTGGTTAAAATTGGTAATTTTGTACGTACCCCCACCGTTTTAAAACTAGTAGGCTATACCTCAGCGACTAATCAAAATCTTAACACGATATCTGTGTTAGCAGATAGCTTACAGGTTGTAGAATATGGTAAACACATAGTTTGAAACTGAAACTTTTCATTAAACAAATATTATGTTATAGTACATATTTTACGCATATTTTGTCAAAATTAATATTGTTGAGTTCCCCCCACAATGTTCAAACTAGTATACATTAGCTACTAATCATGATATGAACACAACATTGGTATTAACAGATAGCCGACATTTTATATAATGTATACTTAGCATAGATAATTACATTTATGGTAGCATATAACGTTCTTAGATAATTAGTAGCTAGTAATTTACTTAGGCTGGTAAATGCTATTTTGACACTTTGGTGGATGTAAAATACGTTTTAGTTACTGTTAACAGATCGTAATTAAGTAAATATTGGTCTATAACTATGTCATGTAGATTAATATACAAATACAATTTGGTATGTATTGTTTAAAATAATTCTGAAATAAAATCCTGAATTACTAATTCTCTTTTTAGATGACACCACCATGTTCAGAGTACCATAACTCATCGTTACATGAACAAAGTTTTTGTATTAACAGATAGTGCACACTTTCTAGAATGTAGTTAATAACTGCTTGGGGAGTTTCCATGATAGAAATTGTTAGAGTATTCGAAGTTAGGCTGGATAACGCTTATTGTGATTTAGGTAATTTGTAAATATGTATGTAAACTACTGTTAACACATCAAATTTCAATAGG
The DNA here is from genome assembly GCA_032361465.1 of Lepetodrilus tevnianus. NCBI lineage: Eukaryota > Metazoa > Mollusca > Gastropoda > Lepetellida > Lepetodrilidae > Lepetodrilus > Lepetodrilus tevnianus. Next base: position 9,722 of record JAUTBX010117948.1, on the reverse strand, counting down.
TTTGGCTCTAAAACTATGTAATATAGATTACTAATATACAATTATATAATTAAGTATGTTATAATTGTATCTTGTGGAACATATTGTATGCATCATTTGTCGTCAAATTGTTATTTTGTAGACTAACACCTGCCATGTTCAAAGTAGTATAACTGGGTGACTAATCATGATATCAACACAATATATTGGTCTTCATAGATAGATGACACTATAGAATATGATTAAAGTGTTATGAAATCTTGCACGATGGACATATCTGGCCTATGTAGCCTACTCAAGTCAAATCGAAGTAAGTCGGAATAATAATCGCTGGGATCGGAACCTAAACCATTTCATCGTTTGATTTACAATACTAGTCATTAATTATTCGATAGTTGATATCAAAATAAATAAAGCTGCTGTTTAATCATGACTTCCGCTTCAAGTAATGCGTGATACCATTGTACGTACTAGATCTACCTACAATTTGTGTTATCAAACTCATTATGCTTCTGATGGGCCTGCACTGTAGATGTATAGTATGTAATTGGGACAACGTATATTACAAATATAGGGCTACTACTGATGTTTAGCGAAATAGTGCAAGATATTACATATTTGAGCACCAAATTTCAACACATTTGCGCGCCGTGATGTTTAACATTTTGACGATTGTTGCTAGGATAACGACATAATTCAAACTATTTTCAAATTGTGTTTATTCTAAGATTGATAATGCCAAATTAACTCTGAGATTTGTTTAGGTTGTATCCAATGGTTGTCCATATCCGATGACTATATCCGATCTACCGTCGTCGACTCCTCGATAACTATATCGGATATGCTCGCGTCGACTGACATCGTCGTCATCGTCGCCTCTGCCGTCATGTTCGTGACAGGGGTGTGCGGGTTGGTGGGAAACGCGCTGACTATGAGAGCTGTCCACAAATCCCAGAACGACAGAAGATCTACGTTCTATGGTGGGTGAAACGGGACATCACTAAACGCTAGGCTGTCACACGAATAATATGGTATATTATATAACACTAAAAAAACATTCAACGTCGTATTCAAGGCGGAATTATATTTTGTTCTAATTGTCACCTGAAATCTTTCTAATTCAATATTTAACTATTTGTAAATAAACGTGCCTAATACTAACCGAGATGTCGGGTGCGGACTTTTTATCATCAGAAATACTGACACGAATTAGCTCACACACTCAACCTAGTTACGTCAGACAAAAAGTAGAATAATTTTATTACGCACAATTGATTTTTATTTATTTTTTAGATACTAATGTCATTACAAATAGAAAGTGAGTGAAACGTATTAATATATTTGACATGGATAAACATAATAAATAATATGTATTATATATCCTAGCAATAGAACGAGCTCCGTGATATCGCAATACTAGTATCTATATAATCAAGTTTAGCAACCATTGAATCAATAACTAATTTTCCATTCATAGTGAAGCCCACACCAACGTTACCAGTCGAGGTTCCAATTAGTGCTATCATCACCTGCCCGTGATAACTGGCTACCAATAACTGTGCAGTCATCTCAGATAATTTACACATTGTGTAGCAACATTATTAACTGACTGCTATCATGGCAATGACATGAAACAGTATACATCGTGCTGCTGGATTCATTACATATAGATATGGAGCTTTTCACAAAACCAAGTGTTAATATAAGTGGTAGAAATGTGTTTATATTACAGTTATTGTGACGTTCGAACGTTATTGTGGAACGTAGATATGTGTCTGGTGTCTGGTATGCCCAAAGTCGAACTGATATAATGGTATGCCCTGAGACCGACTGATATCATGGTATGCCCTGACTATCTGACGTGTGGTATGCTCTGACTTTCTTGAGACATATTGATATCATGGTATGCCCTGAGAAGGACTGATGTCATGATATGGCATGACTATCTGATGCCTGGTATGCTCTGGGACTGACTGATCGCCTGGTATGCCCTGAATACTAGTAATAATCATAAATGACAGAATTAATCCTTATCAATAAGTAATGTGTTCGTGTGTGTTGCAATAAAAGGGTTGGGTTACCAAATAGCTGTCACAGTCATTTAGTGCTTTAGTGGCACTCTAGTTATATATTGGTAGAGAGAGAGAGAGAGAGAGAGAGAGAGAGCGCGCGAGAGAAGGGGAGGGAGGGAGAGAGTAGGAGAAAAATAGAGGGAGAGATAGGGATGAGATGGGAAGGAGAGAAAGGGCGAGAAAGAGAGGGAGAGATGGAGAGAAAGAGACGGGTGGAGATGGGAGAGAGAGGGAGGAAGGGGGATAGAGAGTTATGGGTTGTGCTTAGAAGAGGGTTATGCCACTTTTACAGAGGATGGCGACCTTTGTACCACCGATGAGTGAGTAAATAATGGTCGCCTAAAACCAGAAAATCGTGTTTCAGGACCACCAATAATGCAGGAACATAAATCAACTATAAACTACCTAGACGAGTACAGTTAATGCTGATTGTAGCGTTGTTGTCTGTGTTGTCAGCAATGTTCCTGCTGCTGACGGTGACGGGGTCGCTGCATGTGGTGCAGGTGTTGGGACTGCAAATTTACGACATCACAGCGGCCAGCGTCCACAATATCGTTGTGGTCTCCGCCATCAACAACTGTACCGGAAGTATTGTCCTGCTGACAGTGGTTGTCCTCGCAGTCAACAGGTGTGTATCAGTGTAGGACAGTCGGTCCTCGAGGGGTCTGGGGGACTGCAGACATGGTTTATAGATCTATAATCCAGATGTCAACTTTAACAGATTATATCTTTGTTTAATAATAGTGGTTGCGAATTTTTTCAACCATTTAATATATTGATATTACAAATGTATCACTGCATATTGATATTAAGTAATAATACATACATTTTGTAATTTCAGATATTTGTCTGTTAGAAAGAAAGTCAGATTCTGTGTGGGCAACATATCTGCAATATTCCTGGCTGGTTTAGTTGTGGCGATTGGATCTTGTAAGTACACACTACCTGCACACTACACACACACCCCCCCCCCCCCCAAAAAAAAGTTACCCCCCCCCCTACTCACCACATCAACACACACATACTCTCAACTCACACATACTCGCACGCATACAAAACACACGTAGGCCTACACACACACACACATATCTAGATACCATAAACAAACGTGTACAGACAAATACACACATACACGTATGCACACGTACACACACACGCACGCACACGCATAAACACACACGCATGAACACACACGCATGAACACACACGCATGCACATATAATATTACACGCCACTATACTAGGTAGGCCTACATCTAATCTGTCTAAAGCACGTTTCTCTGCCTTGCAGTGATCACCACCCCCTGGGCAGCCTTCATCGTCCCGGCATCCCAGTGCACAGACGAGGTCGTGGTGGTCAGCGAGGTCTTCAGCTTCGTGTGTGGTCTGGTCATAGTCGGTCTGACAGCAGTGGTCACGTGTGCTATGAGCAAATGCATCGTGAAGGCAGACTCCGCTGTCGCTGACCTCCAGAGTCAGCGAAGCACAGGCATTCCCATGAGGATCAACTTCCGTCGAAACATACGCTGTGGCAAGGCCATGCGATGGCTGATTTTCGAGGAGTTGTTTGCCTACACGTGTCTGTCGTCCATCATGTTGGTGTCTTTGATCCACTTCCGGTTGTGTCGAATCACCATCTCAGACTGGTGGTGGTATCGTCTGCTGCAGGTTCTCTCCGTGTCCTCCAAGCCGGTGCTCCTCACTCTGGTCAGCAAGGTGTTCCGGCGAGCCGTGTTGGCGTGCAATGTGCCCCAGGACACAGATATACACTGTAGCAACATGTACAATTTCGAGGAGGACTGCTTTCACGCGGACGTCTCCCCTGCAATAATCAGTAGAACCAATAATGAAAGCACGGTTGGTGCCACTTCGATCGATTCTCATCATTTAGTAAACGTTAATAACGTGGATATGATCTCCCTCGCATCTGTGACGACATTCCAGGGAATGAAGTATCCCTTCCCTGCGTCAGTGCCGTCGTCCAAGGCTACAGACAGTGACAGGCAAGACACCTCCGCGGGGAACTCTCCAGATCTCCACCCGGAGGCTGCCTTGGTGACTACGATCAATATCCCTCCACGTGTCCTCGACAGGGATGTCACTGGGAACAACTCAAGTGTGTCCTCCGGTGAACATGGAGGCGCAGACTCTACCCCTTCTCCTACAGACGAGCCCGGGACTGTTGTGTCAAACATGAAATTGAGCCGGAAACTGTCGGGGGAAGCTGCTGAGAAGAATTACGATGCCGTGGACACTATTACGCTAGACAGTGTTCTCTTTCCGTCCAGCCAACATCAAATGCTTGACAATGTGCTTGACCAGACACGAGACAGCCTCAACGTCAACAGTCCGCCGCCACCTGCATCTCTCAGGAAACTCCCCCATCTGAAGATGATCCAGGACATACCTGACATAGTGCTGACGGACGACGAGCAGGTATCCACGCCAGTGACGTTAGTAAATTCCAGTCAATTTTTCGAGAGAAGCATAGAAGTAAATCGAAGTGAGGGTGAGAAAATAACTGGCATCTCGTCAACAAAGATTGAAAAGATTCAATCTGCTCGTAGGTGGAAGAGCGACGAAGAGGCTGATGTTCTAATGCACGATACGTGTAATGTTGTAGATGGAATTGACTTGTTACCAGGCCAGCCATTCTTCCGTGTGAAATCCAAACAGAGAAGATATTCATTAGATGCGCCTCGCAAGCGTTCACTCACTAAGAAGAAGAGTCTGACTGAATCCATTGAAGGCGAAAGTCTGAGAAGACGCTTGCGATCTCTGGACGCATCTTATACTACTTACAATATCCACAATATCAATAACGATAGCAGCCACTTAGGCAGTACTTATGGCGGCCACGTAGGAAATAACGACATCGGCCACGTAGACAATAACGATATCGGGCACATACAAACATGGATGCGTGCCAAGGATACGTCGAAGGCGACCTTGCTGAGAGCCGTGTGTGACCCTCTAGCCAAGGGCAGACAACTCAAGCTGGCATTCGGTAGTCCTCCTCCTCTAGTTCGTAGACAGGTGATATCAGGGTACAGACCCAAGCTGCCGCCCATTGAAAGAGACAGGGTGTCTCAGGATTCCGTCAACTCCACCAGCACCAACATGTCCATGTACGACTCAGACAGCCACGTCTACCTGGGACCATGGCATCATCACTGATGACTGCTCAACTACTCACACATCGTCACTGTTAATTTGTCAAAGGTATCTCGTTACTGGCAGATTAGTCCTGTTAATGCTAGATCCACTCCACCCCCTACCCCAATACATAGTTACCCATTTACCGCCAATGTGTACACTGAAGTATGAATAAGATGAAAGAAAACCCAGAATATTGAGTAACATAATAGATCTAGGTGACGTCGTCGATTCGTATTTTTTCATAATTTGGCGTTCTAAATTATCTTGTTTTAACAATTACATATCTGTAAATGTATTTCATTCGCTGGTTTAAATAACATTATATTTAAGAAAGTCAATGGGGAAATAATAAAACGTTAAATAATACAAGGGATATGCAATGGCTATTTACCGTTTCATGTTGAAATGATGAGTACGAGTCTGCGGCGTGTTATTGAAACCAAGCAGTTGCCAATATCCACTATACTAGCATTCATCAACAGTTTGCTATACGCATTATTCCAGCTATGGGCCACAACCTATAATAGTCTTGTCATAGCTACCCCCAACTGACTCGTCCATAACCCTAACTGATGTCTCTATAACCGTAAACCCTAATTGATGTCTAACGACTGGCAGCTTCTCTAGTAGTCCTCTTAGAAATATAACCACCAATCCACCACCACCACCACCACCCAAAATGGATTCGTAACCTCGGTGTCTGGTTTGTCAATAATGAGTAACCTTCTTGTAGACTTGTACATAAATGGCAAACATTCAGAATAAATGTCTGCATTGTTATTTTTGTCATTTTGATTTACATGCGATTGTGGGATTGATATCTGTACTGTAATCTCCCTTGTACCATTACTAAAAACAAAGTCACTTTAGTCTACATACTGATATCAGTGAAACATTAGCAAGGCTTTGATGTCGATCTTCAGGGTAATCTGGTGACGGTAAAACTGTAACTTTAATCTGGTGAATGATTGAAACTACGTTACCTAAGAGTTTACATTAGTAGTTCAGTAGATGTACATTTAATGTGTGTAACTGTACACGTTTCTTTAGTACACACTATTACTTTGGGTACACTTTCACGAAGTACTCATTTCCACTGAGACCATGAAGCTCTTTCTGCCGATAGCTAATACACTGCAAATAGAGCGCTATGGTCTCTTAGCGGACAAGAGAGCTTTGTGAAAGGATGCACTGATCTATATATAGGGATGTACTGGGGGAAATGTTAGTAAGGCATATCTGATATCAAAAGAAAGACACATTTAGGCTCTGGAAAATGGTGAAAATTCCTCTTTGATCCTCTTTGGGGATTTTTTTTATAGCATCCAGGGTATCGTTTCTCGAAGTAAAGCTCTCTTAGCCGCTAAGTAGCACTCTCTTAGCAATGTATTAGCTTTCGGCAAAAAGATTGCTATGGTCCCTTAGCGGCTAAGAGAGCTTCGAGAAACGATACCCAGCATGGTAATTATCTGATAGGACCATTTTGGACCATGGGCCATTGGTGACGCGCATCCCTCCTCCTCAGACAGTCAGCCAATGACTCCTTTGTTTTACATATATAACTAGGTCTACTATTTAATGTATACAGGTTGGTGTTCGTTGGCGTATACTTATTGATACTTTTCCGTAAGCAGTTGTGGGTACATGTTCCCTCAAAGCTGATGATGGTTTAATACTGAGCAATGGGACTCTTGACAATGCATGTTTATGTAACATACGGTACATTGCAGGGTCATCGCAGTGTTACAATTTCTCAGCTGAGATATCCCGCATTGTCGCTGCACAAGTCGGGGCCAGGTAGCATTTCGAAATCAAAAACAGTGAACACAGTTGGAATGGCACAGATTCTATGGACGATATAAATCATACGCAGCCTACTACTAGGAACCAATAGTCACAGCATGTTATTAGGGAAGTTTGCTATCTTCCTGTTTCACTGGAGAAGTCTTATATCACGTTCTAGGTAATAATGAGCAGTTACACAACTGAACCAATACAACACCGACACAGAACAAAGACTGGTGCTGCTGGGAATTCATAACAGTCTCATCTTCTGCAGTGCATATTTAATTATGAAGATCATTAGGTATAGGTTCTATATGTCAGCTGCCAATTTACAAGTGCATACCATCCACTATGATTTGCATAAATTCCATTTTAGAAATATTCAGACTTCTCCATACAATAACCTGCAGATGCAGTGTGAGGTATACGAAATGCCGCTCGTTCAGTTGTATGAGAAGTTGCTCTGGTCGCATTGTGGAAATCGTTGCTACAAGCTGTTCCTTATAGTTGCAGCAACTTATCCCCCAGCACTAGATAGTTGTAAAACAAATCATATTTTATATTAATAAAGGTAACGTTCCGCTATTTATCTTGGCTTTGATGCATCACTGTTCTAAGAAAGAATGTGCGAGCAAACATTAGAATTATGTCACATTGTATGATATAGTAATAAGCTGTTGTATATCGGGGGGTTGCAGTAGAGATTTGTCAACCAAACAGCGGTGGAAGGTTTTTTGGAAGTACAACCATGATTGTGTGTATATCAAATGAATGTACTTTGCAGTTATAGCTAAGAACTAGTGCAATACATATATCCTAAATTTCTTAGAAAACAAATTGAAAATAGTTTGTTTTTAATTTCTAGTGATATATTGGAACGTTATCCATATTTCGGTGCGTGTACATTGATTTCAATAACGAAACCATAGGTTGTATCCATAACCAAAGTTTTCCTGAACACAACGTTACTATCCTCTGACTTGTTTTTCCCCTGACAAACACATTTCCTTTTCTTGGTTTCAATCGATCTAGTTTCACTGCACACTCTCCTTGAGGACAAAGTAATAACTAGACAATATGCAGAGTTCTATATAGATTCATCAATTACACATGTGTGTGGATAACATAGAAGTGAGTGGACTAATCGTTACTACTGGTGTAGGTATCACTCCAGCTCAATTCATGTAAGATTACACGTACGATGCTAATTCAAGAACTCAGACGTGTGTGCCTGATGCTCAATACATGCACCAGTTCGCCCCAGACAATTGGGTCGTTGGACATAATACTTCGACAATTACGATATATCAGATTACCAGAAATTGGGTCTTGGTCCGGTTCTAGGTCCCAGGAATAGACCACCGCACCTTATACAAATTTACAATATTTAGCGTTAAGTACTTTAATCCATTGTCAGCTGAGAACCACGTTGTTTTAAGTCCATTCAGTACCGTCTTGTGTATTAAATATTGGAGATAGAACAAATACTTTTCGAAAAGGACTCATTTACAATTTGAATTTTGATTTGAATTTTGATTTGAAACTTTGTGCAAATGTATTCAGACAAAAATTAAATGATACAGATTATGGTTTAAATACAGAATCCAGCCCTGGATCCTTGCACATTCAGCTAGCCACTATTTTAAGAAAACCTGATTAAAACACAGATCTGTGTTTAGTCAACCAACTTACAACACTGTTATTATGAGCTAATGTGCTATTGACAAAGTATATAATTCTTGAAAGTGGGTCAAATGTGGCCGTCATTGTCCGGGGACCTCTAAAATTAATACTTTTACATGGTGCTATTTAAACTTTCACAGGTTAGTTTCATCCTTTGGACACATTTGACTTAACTATGTTGTTGAAATTTGCTCAATGTATTATACCCAATTGTAGCCATTTGTGAGAATGAGTGTTTCGTTAGTTTCAATTACCGATACATGTACGTATTATATACGAGACATACTGAAAGCAATAACCAAGGTAATACTTATTACTTGACGTGTACACTCTACACCGCGACATATAGAATCAGTATAGACCTTGACGATTGTTTTAAAGAGAACAGGAAAAAACAGCATATCCGTGTATGGTAGGCCTAGACAACAATAAATCATTAAGCAACATCACAGACTATCAAATGCATCTGTACCTGCGGACATATAATTTGCACCAAAGGGCAGATATTTAATGTACATGTTTTCTACTCGGGTGTACAATTTCCAGCAGAGTGACAATCTATACATTAGTGGTAATCAATGGCGCCGCGAACTGTCCCAACTCGGACAACGGTATGTTGTCGACTCGTACATGTACAGTACCTCTGGCGCCGCGAACTGTCCCAACTCGGACAACGGTATGTTGTCGACTCGTACATGTACAGTACCTCTGGCGAGAGGACTCGTCGTGTAGGCTAGCAGTCTATGCAGTCGTGATACCTTCTCCGTGGTACAAGCTCTTGCCCTCTAATACGAGTCATTAAATTCAAATTAAACATAATGTCTACAAAACATAATATTTACCAAACCTGTTTGGCAGTGGTGGGGTCTATTTCCCAACAAGTTGTGTTGGTACATGCTAACTTCGGCGATCGTTCCTTCAAAACTGCTGCTGCAAGAGTGTGGAATGGTCTGCCTGACTCAGTTAAATCTGCTAAATCTCTTGACTCCTTCCGCAAAGCCCTCAATACTCACTTGTTTACAACAGTGTATCTTGGTTAATATCT
>JAUTBX010117937.1:0-11494 GCA_032361465.1 Lepetodrilus tevnianus | reverse complement strand
CTACTATGCGTCTAACAGTGACAGGGAGTAGTATGATTGTAGTGAATAGTATGAGCTGTTTGGAGAGGGTGATAACAAATGTGAGCATGGGTGATTTGGCCCAAGGTGAAATGAAACACAAATTTCAAAACAAGGGGGGGAACTAATTTTTAAGTAATCCAAAAATATTTTTTACAATTTGAACAAGATTTGGTGTATTCATTTTGACGGGTCTATTCCCCTCGTTCGAGCTCTATCAGCTCATCGATCTGTCCGCTCGATCATCGAGAGGGGTTTCCTGAACCTGATTATGGTTGGGTTATAACACTTGATATTGACAAAGCTTTAGACATGTATGCTGAAAAACGTAGAATGCTGTTAACTACGTTATATATCATAAAAATTAAGTAAAATAATCACTAAAGTATGAATACACTTTGACTCAGGTTTGAGCACTCTCTAAACTGAAAGTCTGGATCCGCCATGCTCTACTAGTCTACATACTATGTACCATAGGTTCGCAATGGGTGAAAGATTCCCGCAGCGACGTTAAACTCTACATTCACTCACTCATCATGTAGCGATTAGACAGGTAGACAGGATCTTGAACGCACCCCTGATAACAAATGTCCTAATTTGGCGATTCATATTGTGCACAAGGCGAAGGAGCCTTAAACAGGTTGGAGATATCCACAGATCTACGTCGAATGCTTACATCTAAGTATTCTAGAGAAGTAAATCGTCGTATATATTAGCCTACGTAACAAAGTTTTGAAACTGCGCGAAATCCGAGGACCTGTGCCTAACCTTTATTAATGGCTTTCCATCAGGTTGTATGTTGGTCAACCATTGGTTTCGTACATCTTTGTCTTTTGGGAAGCTATGAAACGACAGCTTGGGAATATTAGAATATTCCTTGCTACTTTGGCACATCGGAACACAACAAGAGGCATGTTGGCTAATCATTCTAAGTGCCCAACCTCCAACGCCGCCCAAAATGTGGCGCTTGTCAGCTTGTGTACCAGTCGAATTATAGTCTCTAGACGGGCGCCCACTTTCAAAGTACTAGTAATTTTTAATAAAACCTACATTTTATTGGTGTTTATCGTCTATTAGATATAAAAAATGTTGGCTACTTGTACACAACAGAGTTTTCCATGTCATTACTATTTGCTTGCTGACAATGGATATTAATTAAAACAAATCATGTCGGTACGATTATTGTCTGGGAATCTTAGAATATAGCTCTGCTACTTTGGCACGTCAATGTTTGCGAAGCTTTTGCATAAATCGGCTAGCCGCTTTGTCTGGTTTGTGGCGGCGAAAGTGCAAATAAAAACAACTCGGCTGAATTTCCTCCCAAATATGTGTCGGTCACCAGATATGCATAACAGTCTAGCCGCATGAACAGATTCAGTACACGATAAACGGCGCACGCCGACACACATCGAACCTAGGCAAAAGAAACGCCCTCTTGCGTGTGTAAACAAGTAATGGCGGCTGATATGACAGATTCTGATCACATGCTTGAAATGGTTGGCATATTACATTACATCATCAGCTAGATACTATAGGGTGTGTGGGAAGGGAGAGAGAGGGGGGGGGGGGGGTGTTTGTATGTGTCCGACATGATTGAATATGATGTTTTTGTATCAATGTATGGTGTCTGACATTCTACTTTCACTTTAAGGATATGATGTTTTTGTATCAATGTATGGTATCTGACATTATACTTTCACTTTAATATGATGTTTTTGTATCAATGTATGGTGTCTGACATTCTACTTTCACTTTGAGGATATGATGTTTTTGTATCAATGTATGGTATCTGACATTCTACTTTCACTTTCAGAATGGTGTGTTTGTCTGTATGGAGTCAGACATGGTATCCTGTCACAGGAAGAGAGTAACTGTTGAAGGACGGGACATATTCATTGTCAGAATGAAGGGACAATACTATGCAATGGACAGTTTCTGTTATCGTATGTTTTCTGTTTTCATGTGGAGTTAATGTGCTGTGTGTAAATGGATTATTATAAGTCAGCTCCTTGCACCCCAGTGAGTGAGTGAATATGGAGTTTAATGTTGCTGCGGGAATCTTTCAACCATTTGCAGTAGCCCAGATAAGGTGCATATTCGTGTAATTTAAAATTAAATCTGGCAGTGATGAAAGCGCGTACATATTGATAAAATATGTGGAATGTTTACGGTCGTGTGTATCACTTCTTTATTTATTTATTTTAAATATACATCTCACTTAAACATAGAATAAAAAATTATAGATTTAATCAGAGATGACAATTTTAATACAGGTTTTGGTATGCTAATCTATGAATAGTCGGCCCCCGTTTATCCAGACGGTTGTGTTCTCAGTAAAATCTTCCATAAAAGTTGTCACATTTCATGTAAATTATAAGACAAACACAGATATACGACTTCGACTTGATTTATCACACATGTATGACATATCCGTGTATTGCTCGTACAACATAATACAATACATGCTATCATCAATTTCCGGTTATCTGAGTCATTTTATATAGGAAAATATTCTTTCCCAGTAAAAACCGTCCGGATAGCGAGGGAACCGGTTATCTTAAGTACGGATATACGGGTATTGACTGTATCTTGATAATGCTTCTTCACTCTTTTTTCTTTTATTTTCAACTGTCCCATTGACTATCGGACATTCGAATTCGTCCACATCCGACCACAATCAAATGTCTGATAGTAAACTGGTAAATGGGGCCATTACCACAACGTTTAGCTATTTGAACAATGTTAAAAGCAACCTACAACTGCTATTCATTTTCACATAATACTCCCTAAATTAATCTCTGGGAGAACCAGTATTGCAATGTTTAAAAATACTCCCTAAATCAAAATCAGGGAGTACCATACTCCCAGGTCGCAAATTTTATCTGGAGCTCTGCATTTGTGACGATAACTCTACTCATTGAACACAGTCAAATTAATATGCACCATTATGTGCGATTTGTAGCTAATGAATAAATAGTAATTATTAAAATATTAACAACTAATGAGACGTCATTTTTTTAATTAGAGGGAACTAATTAAAATATTTCTCGCTTCAGATGCAGGAGGCCCACTTCATGAAGGTGAAATAGAGGTATGGGTATGCTGATGTATATGCTGGGGTATGTTAATGTGTATGCATTGCTGGGGTATGCTGAAATGCTGATGTGTATGCTTGGGTATTGGCACATTCAAGGAGAGTGTCAGGTGAATCTGGCACACTCGGCCTGTGTGCCGTAACTCATAAATATGGAGACAACGTTAGTATCAACGTTTGTTTTCAAGCTGCGAGCCAGAATCCAGTCAATCGTAGCATGCTATACAAATGTAGTTGTATGTATGGCATACTCTAATTGGTTGGATTCTCGCTAGCGATGAAGGGTGTTTGAGAAATATGAACATCGATACCATGTCGTCACCATGGTTCCCTCATTGATATTATAGTAATTCCATGCATTAGATTTAGATTTAGATTTAGATTCCTATTTATGGGATCTGTAATTTGTAAGCATAGTAAGATGCTAGTTTTACTCACATTATTCCAGTCCTTGTTTTGTATCACTGAGCAATCGCTAATGGAATTTGGTGCATTTTATATAATTTACAAATTGATTTACCGGTCCTATACTATTATTATTATTATTGTTGTTATTATTAATAATTTGTTGTAGGATATCGGTAAATGGACATGCATTCGCTGCCCTTGGCACAGCTACAAGATCTGCATTGACAATGGTGAAGGCATATACGAGGTTTGTGTTTAAACATGTCAAGTAATATCTATATCAATATAGTATACTGTGGACCACTGCACATTCTGTGATTCCAATCAGAGTCCAACACTACCGGTAAGCCAAAGGGATACAGTAATGTCACTACTAATATAACCCAAGACCAGTAGAAACATCTTGTATGCCACCCAGCTACATGATCAGGCCCTTTGTCTGTAGAGCATTTGACTCGCAATCCAGCAATTCGAATCCCAGTATTGGCATAGTCCTGTGACAAATGTCATTAATAGTTATATTTTCCTGTCTTTTCTTTCATTTCGTGCATTACGTAAGACCAACCAAAGACAATATTTTCCTTTTAAAATGAATCCTGCAATCTGTGTTTCAGTCTGTGAATCCATTCAAATTGGACGAGCCTCCAGTGATGAAGTCGAAGGGCGCCAAGCAGCGAACCCACGCAGTCAGCCTCCACGACGGCAGAATATACGTCAAACTGTCCAATTTGGAGCCGGCTTTGGAATCCGATTACTACAACTGCAAGGAATACAGAGAAAAATATGCCCTACGATGATAATGTTTATCAGACCCGACTTAGGTTCACTGTCATCAACTTCTGTGATATCTTTAGCTTGAAAAGCCTGTCCACATTACTAATAGTGTAATAGCACTCCCATACAGATGCATTTATCAATATCCATATTGCAGATAACAGAAGCATAATTGAGACTAAGCAACTTTGTCTAAAAAGGCACCAAGATTGGATTCAAGCCAGTACCTCCAAGTTTGTAGTCTGTCGCCAACTGTGGAAAGAATTACCCTTTCATAAGAATATAGGATGCATGGTTATAATTATCTGTATGCTTCGACAAGGAGCCATGTTTATGAACATGAAATAAGGTAGATGTGGTGCAATAAAAATAATGAAGACGATTTGTTTTCATTATTATTAAATTTTATTTACTTTAGTTAAAATCGTTATCACAGAGATTGTACAAGCACACGCACTCTTCATATATACAGCCTGTCCCATGCAAGGTAACATCTCCATGGGTGGGTCGGGTAGTTGGTTATGTGTAGAGACTTTGCCCACATGGTCTTAGTGTGGTACACTAGAGAGGGTAGAAGTCGCATTATGAGAAAACATAATTTAATAATAAACAGCTGATAAATAGCACTTGATTCTTGACATCTCGTCTTTCATAATTAAAAGTCAGGTGCATCCGAAGTTCTTTGTGACTGAGGGATCCTATGTAGACAATTTAAATGGCTGCCCTGCTAGGATGCCACCCCTTCCGAAAAGCCCTGTTACATGTTTGACTGGCGAGTATGATAAATTGGTTTTGATAACCATACTTTGTATTTTGCCTTAATTACCATTTACTACCAGCACCCACTTCAAAGTCCACGATGAAAGTAATATCTCAAAGTTACAACACCCCTGACCCTATCTGTCTGTTCAAACTACTTGATTGCCTGAACTGTGAATAACTCTGAATATCCCCACTGCAAATACAACACTGACAGCTTCACTACCCTTCTGCAATAACCAAATTTACCAACATTTTCCTGAATCGAACCAAAATGCTATTCTACCTCCGTGGATTACAAGATTACAAAACTTTCAAAGATTACAAAACTTTCTGAGTATGATTTTATGCCTAGTTGAGTATGAAATTGTACTCAGAAAAGTTTTGTAATCTCAGGGCCAGGTTGTCGCTCAACTTTACACAGATTTTCTCCAAAATGTCACAGTACTCCACAGTAACTACTAGTATATATTATCCATGAGGATATGGCATAAGCTGGAATCCTCTATTGATAAGCCAGTCAATGACCATTATCATTGGTTACTACTAGTACTAATCACCAGTTTGTTTACACAGGACCAGATGCTACAGTCCTTGATAACGAGATCCCAGACATTCCAAGCAGTAGACTCGACACCTTGCATCATTGAAAACTAAACTAGAAATGGAATCTTGGGTATGAAGCTCCTTTGAGAAACATTTGAGAAATACAGTCGTAGATCGTAAAATAACAGTAAATCATGTTAATTCAGTAGATAAACATGACACATCTTCAACACGCAATTGAGTTTGAACATCGCTACTTGACAACAGTAAGATCAGGGGTGTGTTCAAGATCCAATACATATTGCTACATAGTACTATGTAGTGCTACAGAAGCCGTTCAGCCAGTACATGTTGTTTGTACATGTATTACTACTTTTCACTATGAAAACCAAAAGCATGAAGGGAATGGACTGAATGCATGCGCAGACTGATTTCCTGTTAATGTCCTACTAACCCATTCAAACAAGAAAAAAAGTATCATAGTGTAGTGTAGCACATATAGTAGTGCACCTTGAACGCACCCCAGCACAGTACACAATCTAATACACTTAGCCTGAGTATACATTGGTAAAACAATGTAATACATACCAAACACAGTAAAAACATTTTAACACTTAGTTGCTTACTTGCAATACATTCCATTTTCAAATCCAACTTTTAGACTTCATTGCATTTTCTGTATTTAGTAAATTCAACTTTTCGATTACAGATCGTACGTACAACATTGAATATGCCATTTTTCCAGAGTTATACAATATAAGTTGCAATGGCACAAAGGAGTAATAGTTACCCATTATGCCAAATAAATGTGTAAATTATACATCATCTTGTGTTATGTTGCATACATTAGTGTATATACATGTATTCAGCATGTTCCCCCTGCAACCCAAAACAAAAGAACAATAAAGAATGTAAACATGTTTATATGAATACAAGTAAACATGATAACTTTGGTAAAACTCAAAAACAGCATACACGTATGTACAAGTAAGTTTCAAAAGTTGAAATGTCTTGGCTCAATAGAGTTCTATTGTTAGTCAATGTTAGTGGACATCATAACAAACCACAATTCTCGTCCGTGAGTAATGGCAACAAGATATTCCGTTTCACAGATACTTTAGTACGAGGAAGAGAATAATATTGCACAAAAGATCAACAGAATTCTAATGAACCTGGGGTGCATTCAGACTACACTTCGTTTAACAATGCATGTTTAACCTTCTCCATGCTGGAGGCAACCAGACATGCCCTAAAGAGCAGTGACCTAATCCAGCAGGGAGAGGTTTAAGTAGCAGTACCTGTTCAGCCAGACATATGTAGTAAAACTGTACTACCGGCGTATGTAGACATACATTTACTACAGGATGGGTCCTGTAGTGTTTTTTAAGCAAAACAAAAGTGTGGCACACATGCACAAACTGATTCACTTCAAATTTGTTCGGAAAACTACTTTTGGAAGATAGTGCAGTGCATGAATAGTGCCATAGTAGTGGTGTCCGCTGAACGCATCCCTGGTAGTAAATACTTGTACATTGTAGTTGTTGCATATGGGTGTACCTCCGACATTCCCAATAACCCTGTCACCAATAAAACATTTGTGCTATACGAGGTGTAATAATGTTGCGATTAATGAAGAAATACATAAAGAGAGCGAGTTGTTGTTTTACGTCGCGATGGGAATCTTTCACCCACTTGTGACGATACACAACTCTGTGTACAGGGATACAATCCCATGGTACAATAAGGTCAACATTCAGGGATTGGAACCAAGTCCACAGTTGTTTATCTCCTGGAAGTTGACCTCCTACATAAAGTAATTGTAGTTTCATACGGAAATGGATGGAAAATTAGACATGAGGTGTGAGAGATTTATTATTTTTCGTCGCAGCAAGAATCTTTCATCCATTTGCGATACAAGATTTTTCTTAAAGACCTATTTGGTAATTATTTTATTATCATAACAATTCATGTAATGAAGTGAAGGTCAGCTGGGTCATAGTACCATGTCACGGTGACCTGAACAGTGCAGATGATTTGTATACAGTAGACCTTGCATATAGCGTACATGTACTAAGTGGGACCGGCTATTTTTGTCAGTTATATGCGATATAACGGTGTTAGACAGTACTGGAACTTCCAGATTCAGTACATTATAGGCGAGTGTCAAGTTTATGCGAGGTCTACTGTATTTGCATTTTTCACAGAAGGCTTACTAAGAAGCAATAAATTAACTATACAGCATTAATGATCAAGACCTGTGAAAAGTTTTATCAAATATTACATACAGTTATAGTGTCACTGAGCATATTGTAGTGTCATTGCTAATATTGCCAAGACAACCGTATTAACAAACTAACAACCTTCACAATAATCTTCATGAGCAGAAATGACTAGGACTTGTGAAGGGACCATTTCAAAACAACTCGATACAATTGTGGGCTTGTTTGTTAATGTTTGGATATGTCCTTGACATTCAACCTAGCAGTACAACCTACAAAATAGATCACTTTCTGTTAGCTATGTCTAATATTTATATTCATGAAAATCTGTCATAAAAAAAGTAATATCAATAGATATAATAGGTCTGCATTTTGATATGGTCCCCCTCAACATGAGATCACATGACATATATATTTGAAGCAAATTCTAAGATTAATGATTAAAATTAACCAATTCATTTGAGTTAAAATTGACTGGGAAGTTCAAGGGATGTAACTCTAATCGGATATGCTCCATCCTGAATATGCTTAAATACGAGTGTTTTCCTCCTTATCCTAGAGTGGTGAAAATATTTGTTTGGCGGTATACACAATTGTATAGAATCTTAGTTATGGTTAACTTTATTTTACCTGAAAATAGTCATTGATATCTGTGATTGTATACCTGCAAACTAATTAAATGTATGATGCACGATACTATTAACATACTTATGAATAAATCTTGTGAACATATTTCCTGACAGTAGGTTCAGAAAATATTATATTCCTTCCACGAGATCAGTATAATAATATTAATATCAACAACTTCAAATAAACAAAATATGCTTTCTACGACATCTACATAAATTAATAACAACTTTAATACAAGACAAAGAAAAGGTGTACAATGACTAAAGTGTAGCACATGATTATGCAACAATTCTATTTCTATCGCAATCTGGACGCCAAATACATACATGTATGTTGAATAAGTATGAGCGGTTTGAAAACAAACATAATAACCTGATCTGTAGCAAGAAGCATAGGTGATTAACTCATATAATTGCTTAGAGTGCCGAAATTACTTATTGTGAGCCATTCAAACTTGAAGACAAATGAAATGTTTTATTTGATATTTCGATCAAATTTCTTATATTACAGCACTATTACTGATTGATTGAATTATTTATTTATGTCACTGCGGGAATATTTCACCCATGCGTTACGACTACGGCACTATGAGAACAAGTTTAAACACCTAAGCAATAAATTAAAACAAAGCTTCCCTCTATAGATACCGGGGGGGGTACTGATAATTAGCCTTGAATTCGTCTTGAATCTAATCAGCAGCAGGCTAAAATTTCACAACCTTTGCAGAAAATATTAATATCCATTTGCTAGAAGTTGTATTGCTGAGGATAACTTGCGTTTATTCATTTAATGCTCCATAAAAGAACAAAAACAAAGTAAGGTAAAGTTTTGTATTTGATATGAATGCAAAAGATGCATTGTGAACATGTATTGCTGGACAAGAACTTAATAAATATCATGTCATCTGTGCAAGAACACCCAAGTTGCAATGCACCATAATCAATATCAACTTAATGTCCTTGGTTAAACTACACCCTCTGTTATTCAGTCTGTTTGGCCAATATCATCCTCTATGAAATACACGTATGTATACATAAACAAAAAATCTCACGATATAATCTCAACCGACAACAACATTGTACAAAAGTAACAGATATGACTACAAAGAAATTTACCGGTAATCGCACCGATGTACTTGATCAAGTAACATGAGTGATATTATGACTGGAAAACAAAGTTAGAATGACATGAACGTGTAGGATTAGTTTCAACAATTCACACACCCATCAAATGTAAACAACTTAGATTATTTATTCTTTTCATGCGATTCTAAAACCATGAAACATAATACTAGATTTCACTGGATGTATAACTTTTCAAAGATGTATGACATGTTGTTGATGCATAATGGTGGTGCTACTAGTCTCACAACTGATCATTATATTGGTGTATCTTATGCTACTATTCAGACAACATATTATAGCAACATGAGCTGTTTTGTTACATGACATATTTAAACCCAGAATATGCAGCCGACAAAGCTGACACTGTTTCTTCAAGCAGAATATTAAAACATGAAATGATTATCTAAATTAATCATCGCACACTCAATATTCTGCACCGAATTGTCACTTTTAAGATACTGTTACTAATGTCGAAATAGGACAAGTTTGCAAGACAACGATTGTAAACAGTGGCCACATGTCACACTGGGATAGTTTGCATGCAGTGACATCAGGAATTGTTAAATAGTGCATCTAAATACGTGAAACTCTTCTTGTCCCTGATTCAAATAGTAAAACAGTTAAGAAAAACTGCATGAAATTGCATCAACATTTTGGTATGAGCTGTCACACCTTCACCTGACGGAGTGAGTAAGTAATTATGGAGTTTAACGTTGCTGTGGAAATCTTTCACCCATTTGCGACGATTAAACCATACATCAGCTGCTGCAGTAATCTCAATCTTTGTGTGTCTTGATATCGTCAGCAGGGTAAAGGTTAAAGACATACAACTATATCATTTCTGTATAGTTTTCAATTAATAAGTGGATAATAACTGAAAATTGATAAAAATTCTGGAACAATTATAAATTTAAATTAATAGGATCTGAAAATGCACATCGACCTTTGAGTCGAAAAATATTTAAAAAATCGAAAAATTCCTATGTCCAGTAACTGTCCCGCTGTATGGCGTGTTGCGAGTGGTCACCAGGACCGAGGTCAAGACCGGTACAGGAGCCGCTGGTAGTGAGGGTACACCTCGTTGTCCGGCAACTGCAGCGAAAACTTCAACGCCACCAAGCAGGTAAATTCAAAGGCCAATAACTCTCGTCTGTGCATGCGGAAGGCATCTTCAATCTCCTGAATTACAAACAGAAGTTAAATCTTTATTTGTGTAGTATAACAAATGACAATTACAGTGAAATTTATATTTGTACACGTACTGGTAGAAAAATAGTTCTTGCTGAATGAGGCTATGATATATTCCAAAATATCGGACATAAAATATGGTAAATGTAATAATGTTGTGAAAATATACTAAAGTAATATCATTAATGTCAAATAGACGCCCACCTAGCTCAATAATGTAATATTCTTTAATAATCTCTGCAAAACAATATGTGTACAATATGAACATACCTCGATGAGCTTGGTCAGCTCCGCACCCTTCATGTCGTTGAGTTTGGCCGTCAGGATCAGACACGCTCCAGCGCACAGCTTCCTGTTTGGTTTGGTGATGAAACGCTGAAAACAGAAACGTATTACTGATTTGTCGCACAGAACATACAAACGCTGAGGCAAGAACTGTGGCCAGACAAAACATGGAAACTGGTAATCAAACAAATGTTACTGTTGGATGATAATACAAGATGCTTTACCTTCAAGATGAGTTTTTCAAAAAGTGCATAGGCCTCGGCTACTGTCCACATGTCCACAGAACACTGAAATCACATTCAATGATAAGATAATATTGTAAATCATAAAATGTTGGCGTCATTAAACTTTAACGACTGGTGGATTATCGATCTATTAGCGTCATAAAAAGTTAACGAGCTCGTCCATTTCTAGAAAATAATTTTAGCGACTTCTTCATAGAAGTTTAT
>JAUTBX010117915.1:0-11497 GCA_032361465.1 Lepetodrilus tevnianus | reverse complement strand
TCGCCATAGTAAACTGAACTGTTAGACGCATAATACACGCAGCCACCTAGCGGATTAGTGCTCTGGCGAGCCCCATTAAGATAACATACTTATTCACATTGAATATTAAATAAAATCATAAAATACTATAGTCATACAGCCTTAAAACTGTACATTCTAAAAAATAAATAGTACTCCATGCATATTATTACAAAAACTCACAGAGCGGTCAATGTCAGACTGAATTGGAAGAAAATCTTGGTGAAATTCTGACGGGAAAAATGTTGTTGCAGCCAAGGACAATATCTAGAAACAAAACCCAAACTTATACATAGGCAGTGTGATACACTCGGACAGAGGAATACACTACAAAATGAGTACACATAATGGGTGTACGAGTACACATGATGGGTGTACGAGTACACATGATGGGTGTACAAGTACACATGATGGGTGTACGAGTACACATGATGGGTGTACGAGTACACATGATGGTGTATGAGTACACATGATGGGTGTACGAGTACACATGATGGTGTACAAGTACACATGATGGTGTATAAGTACACATGATGGGTGTACGAGTACACATGATGGGTGTACGAGTACACATGATGGGTGTACAAGTACACATGATGGGTTACGAGTACACATGATGGTGTATGAGTACACATGATGGGTGTACTATCAGCCGCTGGTTACCTTGTTTGACGGCACCTGTATGAAAGTTGTCACCCCTGTAGCAATCATCTGTCCAATCAGTAGATCAAATTCATCTTTCTTATTGGACTTCTTCATTTGTCCAAGAACCTCCTCATAATCTGAATAAATACAAAATATCTCTCAATACCTTGAAAACAGTGATCTGTATTTATGCTGTATTTTAATTGCATTTTTTTCCTGTATGTATACTGAGCTCAACAGCTAATGTTGGGAAGAATACCCACAACAATTATGTTTTACTGCAAGACCCAAACACTAACACTGTGCAGTGTTCGAAATAATAGGGGGTCCGGGGGTCATTTGAAAATCTGCAATGTTAAAGGTATCTATGTGACCCCCTGAAAATTGCAGATTTTACCACCTTTAACACTGGGCCTATGGAGAATGACCCCCCTCATTATTTCCACTTATTTCGAACACTGCTGTGTGTAAGCTTTATGGGTGAAATGCTTATTCATTTCACTGTGATTCATAAATAAGGACATTTTGTTGGAGGAATTAATGAGTGCATTTCAAGATTTCTTCCAATTCTTTTCACCTAAAAGCATAAAATGTAATACTATTTGTTACTCTCAATGACAACAGATACTCACCTAAATACTGGTACCTGAGAAAGTCAGGACATTTGAGCAGCTTTGTTGTCAGTTGTGTGTTGATGTCCACTACATTCACGACGATGTTGGTGATGTTCTCATCTCGTATCATCTGAAGATAGTCTGCAACTTTATCCGAGTTATCCAGGAGGCTGATGAAAGTACAGTTAGGATAGTTCCGTGCCAACCTCAGAGCTATATTTTCTGCAAACAATTCCATAAGTTTACCAGTAAAACATGTGATATTGTGGGAAATGTATACTATACAAACCAATAACCAGAATATTCAGGAAAGAGGAATTATATATATTTGATTAATCAAATTAACTACGGTAGTTGACATCCACTTTCAAGTCAGCCAATAATGTCTTAAAACTCACCTTGGCTATTGTAATCCATAAATGAAAAGGAACCTGTCTCCATTTCCTGGTACAGCAGGTCCATAACTTTCTACAACACATCCACAAGTAATAGAGTTCAGGGGCCATGTTATTGTATCTGTAACAACATTGTTCAGCCTTCGTGGAGTAAAATTTGCATCTTTCAGGATCATCATATGTTCCTCCATGAAGGGTAATTATTTTGTTATGTATATAGCTTTTAGAAAACGCCCCAGTACAGTGGATTATTGTTTGAATTGGGGTTTAGAGTTGATTTCTAGAATCCTTCACTAATATTTATAACGACTTTGTCAGTTTAGGGCAGGACGAAACCCGCAACATCCATAGCGCTGAATGTTGCAGTAAACCTACGATAACTGGCTGGTACTAACAATACCATGGATGATAACTGCATTGCCACTCTACAGACAGTGGATCTTATCAATATCGTGTCAGAAAGGTAACTTTTGCGAACATTGATACCGAGCCCCCAGGGCAGGATTTGAACCTGGAACATTTGGCTCCACACTGTGCTACATTCCGCCCATACCAATTAATCGGTAGTGTAATAATGAGGTGGGGGATGAATTAATTGACCATGGGTTACATATAGAGCAAATTCATGATATGACATAGGTAACGTTATAAGGGACACTGTGGGTACCTGTGATTTGTCTGTTAGTCCTGCACCGCCGTGGCTATGGGACCAGTCATGTACGCTGTCCACTGTGCACGGTCGATACTGTAGCCGCTGCTCAGACCACACGATGTGACTGGGACACATATCAGGGTGGACATAGAGCTTCAGGTACTCTTGGAACAGCAGGGCTCTGAATGGAAGCATCATTGACTCAGTCTACACCATTATACATTTGAAGGCAACAGCGTGTGTTGAGGCTGCAATAGATTTCACTACACTACACTATTCTACTTTTCAGTGGTAGCTGGATGACTGATTTCATAGCAAATCTGAACTAGTCCCAATGTTAACAAACAGGGGCCTGTTGCTCAGAACTATTGTAGCGGATTGTAGCCTACAAGCGCTTTTTATTGTGGCAGGAGCCCAGTTACAATTATTGTAGCACTACAATTGTTCTGAGCAACGGACCCCAGAACACTGATGACATCTGACCTTTCAGGTGGCATTGGACCCAGCCTGTTGATCCAGTTCAAGCTGACCCCTGATGTCGCCATAGAGACGGTGTGGTACGTGCAGGTGGCGTCCATGTAGAGGGAGACGCCGCCACCAGGGAGCAAGGAGAGAGTGCCGAGGTCACCGCCACACCCAACGCTGACCTTTCTGTGCATGGTCTTCAGTTTGACCCTCAGTAGGAAGCTGTGGAGGTGACCTTTGACCTTCACCCTGAGTGCCTCCAGCTCTTCAGCCTCTGCACCAACCAAGCTCAGAGCATCAGCTATCAGCCCCTGAAACAGGTTCAGACCATTATATTCAAGTATCCAGACATGATATACTAGATTGCAGCCACGCATCAGCAGTTAATAATACAATTATGAAAATAACATCATTCGAATACCTCTGATGTATTTGTCCGAGAATTGGAGAAGATATTCTGGGCCAATTGTAGCTGTTCAAAATGTGGCATCTCTATAAAGGTTGTCTCTGCCAGGGTGAGGATCTGACCCAGGTAATACGGGTATGTATCTCCCAGAGTCAGCATGGGGTGGAAGACATCCAGTCCTAGAACCTGCAATAGGTTACACAGAAACTGTAAGAGTTGTACAGTTTGGACATTTTCATGATCTATTTAACTCTCTCCCTGCTGGATTAGGCACAGACGAAGCTCTTTAGGGCATCTCTGGTTGCCTCCAGCATGGAGAAGGTTAGACTGGCTAGTTGATTATTAAAGTTCTAAGTTTGTTCACAGGATTCCAAGTCTGAGCATACCTGGAATTTGAAGAGATCTGGCATCACCCTAAGATCTCCAACTAGGGTTGGGGAAAGATCCTTGGCAAAAAGGAGACTATTCTGGGTTGGCAATGTATTGGTAAATCTCCTAAAAACAAAACATGAAAAAAAGAAATTCAAAGAAGTTTTGTCATCCAATGAACAAAAGAGAATACGAAAATCTTTTCTACATAATACCATCATTACTGTTAATGACTTCGCTAAAAGATAACAAGCTATAATATTACAGCCAAATATCCACATGTGACACTTTTATTTTTATTGATTTTTATTGATTTTTATTAGTTTTTTTAAATTGGGGTTTAGAGGTGCTTTCTAGATTAATTCACTAATATTACGCCTCACAGTTGTTCTTGTGACACTATGGTTACTCACCTGTGACTCTCCAGGAGGTGTTCCTGTGACACGGGGTACACAGTGACTACACTGGCACCCGGGTACAGCATGGCCACTTTCCTTCCGACCAAACCCTGGCGCTTCTGGCCGTACACCATCAGGCTAAAACTGACACCCGTGTCAGCAATTTCAGAAATGTACGGCTTCATTATTCTCCAATGGCCGTTGAACAGTATCTCCTCTGTTACCATGGAATCGGACACACCCTGAATAGCATAAGGAAAGTATGAACAAGACAATCAATTTGATTACAATAATAATTACAAAATAAAATCAGAGTTATAATATTACTGGTAGTTGGAAACATTGAATTATGTTCACATAAATACATTGAAAATTTTAATATGTAATACTCAAGATAGAAGTTAAAATTGGACTAGTATTGGTTCCAATTTTGAAGATACTGTCAAATGATAACTTGTTAGAACAATGCTGTGCTGGATCATTGATTGAATTTGTGAAATATTTCACCTAAACATGACAATATGCTGGGTCAGCATTGTTTATCAGGCATTGTTTAGGCATTGTACAATATTGTTGTTACCTCAACTTTGTCTGTTGATGCTGGTGGACAATGAATGTATGGTGGTGGATTTCCTAGAAGTAAACAATTTGAATATTCACCAAGTTTTCGATGCCGCAAATTGAAAGTAATATTATTTTTGTTAAAATTGAATAAATACATGTAAATAAATGCATTTGTTAAAAGTAAAGTTTACAAACTGTAACTGAAAGTCAAATACCTGGAACACTGGAATCCTGTGAATAGCTCAGAAGTTTCCTCTGCAAAATGAATTGTCCATATTAACAATAGGTAATAGATCTATTACAACAATAATTGAATAAATCAGATTACCAATATTTATATTACAATTTCTCAAGAACCTCTTGATTATTTTAGTTGAGAAATATTATTAAAGATAAACTTATGATAATACAATATACCTGATTGGCTGAACTATTGAACGTATGATAATACAGTATACCTGATTGGCTGAACTATTGAACTTATGATAATACAGTATACCTGATTGGCTGAACTATTGAACGTATGATAATACAGTATACCTGATTGGCTGATCTATTGAACTTATGATAATACAGTACCGTATACCTGATTGTCTGAACTATTGTGTTCTTCCTCCTTCAAGGAGTTCTCCCTCCTCTTCCTCCCTGACATCAAGACCTTCCACAACCTTCCTGAGTTGTCTGCTGAGGTTCTATGTCTGACGCCCGACTCTGTAGTTCTAGCTGCCTGGGCCATTTTTACAGCCTCCATTTCCAGAACAGCAGACATCTTCTTTCCACTAATAGTTCCAGCATATGTGGGCTTTGATACATATTTACTGATACCATGGCCAACAGAATCTATCTGATTTTTTTGTCTTGGAATGGTAGTCGACATGTAATCTGGCTTAGACTTTGGTGTCATATGTTTTCTCTCTACATTTTCCTTGCTTTCCCGATCCCACACTGCATCTATCTCTGATAGATTCCTTCTAAATGATGAGGGATGTTTTATTCCGAGGGTCTTCTTAAACTGGTTGTCATTCTCATGGGCAGTTGATGTCTTGGATTCTGAATTTTGCTGCATCTTCACTTGTTCGTATTTATCCAGATTCAGGCAATCTCTCTGTTAAGACATTGATGAAGCATTCACAGCTGATGACATTGTGTTGCTAATTTCCAATAAAGTGAGTGCAACTTCTACAAATTATAACCTCATAAATTGTCAATTTGAATGTAACATAATAAATTGGACATCTACAAATAATTATTTTCAAAAACTAAGAAATTAATATTTGAAGATTTTTTTTGATTGGATTAATGTTTACATCGTGGCGGGAATATTTCACCCATAGGCGACGACATTTGAAGATTTAGATAGTCATCTCAGTTACCTGAATAGTTTCTGATGCATTCCTACTGATAATATCTTCCCCCTTGACAACGATGTTGTCAGTTTCCATGCCGTAGTGTGGCGATCTCAGAAGTCTGGTGAACAGCTCACCCATCATCCCATCTGTAAGTCCTGCAGGTATAGGAAGAGTTGGCCCCCTTATTGTGCTATACTTTTGCAGGATATGCACATATTTTTAATAGGGGCTGAAAGTCTATTTTTATACATGCTCAGATTACTGATTTTGGTGATAAGCGTGTATAGGCGGAATATGCATGGCCAAGTTCTTTTTTACGTACCTTACATTGCATCCCGATTTCTTACCCGTGAACCATGAACAGAAATTTAAGGATACGATTCTTTGTAACATCGTATTAAGATTTTATCTGGAGTTTTCATCAACCCCAGGCCTGCACATCTGTTTACTTATCACCGGAATTCCTAGTTTTACATGATATCCTTTGAAATTCCATGACCGACTTTCAGCCGCTATATGCAGGATTCATATATTACTGAGATCAATTAAGAGCAAGGTCAATTCTGAAATTTAACTTAAAACAAGCGGCATATTGTTTTGTCATGTGATCAATCTCATGATATGATTACTAGTATATAGATTAAAGCACACTTTTTTTCCATTGTTCTTACACAGAACTATGTTAGAATGGTAATTAATATGCTATTCATTATTTTATTTATTTATGTATTTCACCAAGTGCATCTATCATGATTTGTTAGGTATGGGGCAGGAAAAAACCTGCAACATCCATAATGCTGAATGTTGCAGTAAACCTGCGAGCACTGGCTGGTTTTAACATATCATGAATGATAACTACATTGCCTCGGTACAGACAAACCATCTTATCACGAGTGTTAGAAAGGTAACTTTATTTATTTAAAATATACTGTAACCCAAATAAAAGTGAAAGTGCAATAACATGGTTGGGTGATAACTGGTCTATATACCAGTATTGGTTAGTCAAAGTAATAGTATCAATAGGTTATGAGAAATGCTGGAAAAAGGTCAACTGTTTGAGGAGAGAGTGCATTATGATGTGTGATCTGGAGCATTATTGATTAATTCAGATAACAAATGTTATATTTAAATAATGAACAATGGGCAACACTGTAATGCGTTGATCAAATGAAACTTACAGTATAAATAATTAATACAAAATATGAATACACAATTAAGAACATAAAATACTTAGAAAATAAGTATTTGTAATATTATAAATGCTATCATGAAGACAAGAAATTCTCAAAGAACATGAATATGTGCAATTTTTAGCTTATTATAATAAAATTTGTCACATTCAGAAACATGAACTGTAAAATAATTTCACTAATAATTTGGTGTTTTTATTAATCAAAGTATTATACCATATGTGCAATGCATTTCCAAGAGCATTGGAATATAGTCAATAATCCTCAAATTATCTACATTTTATTGGTTATATATTCCATTCATAAAGTTAATAGTTTTAAATAGTTACATGTATACAGGGTTCGCAATTAACACTCGCCCGGATCATTTCTCCCAATGCTAAAGGTATCCTAAGGGCAAGTAGGAATTCATGTCTTTTGTAAACATTTGTTATTTGTATCATTACTCGGGCGAGTACGTATTAAAGTTAATTATTATCCCTGTGTATAGGATAGTGGTTAAATCTAAAGTGGCTTGAACATGTGTGGGAAATGGAACTGTGATCTTACCCATGTTAATAATTGTCTTCACAGGTATTTCATTCTCGTGTACAAGAATGCTCACATTCTGACTATTGCTGGAGACAATGGTCAGCTTATGACTACTTTCATTGTACGTGGAGAAATAACACTAAAATATGACAAACAACAGTACTGAACATCGGACATACTTCCACGTAACATACAATGCTACAAACTGGCAATGCATTAAATGCATAGAATATTTTTTAAATAGATGAGTTGTCATTGCATAAATATAATGGAAGGTATATTACAATCTATGAAAATAAGGTCTAACAGTCCTTGCACACCTAAGGTAAATTTCGCGGCGACAAATTCAGTGATATACGTTCTGAGATAGAACCTTATCATTTATCTATATATTCATAATATTGCACACCGAAAGCGAAATTCGCAACAATAAATTTTGATATAATCTTTTGATGTTGCCATTGATCGGCGACGCAATATTTCGTTCACCTCCGGGGTGTAAGGACCGTAACAAGGGAATATATATATATATATTTTTGTTAATGATTCGTTTTGCTCATTGTACAGGGAATCTGATATAAATGAACGATAGCATTGAGAATGACACCCTTGAATTCACTAGTTTCAAAGAATAATCAAAATGACGACCATCACAGCGTACTTGTTTAGTGTGAAACAATATGTGGCAGAGTCCCTCGTCCAGCATCCTTCTCCATTCTGTGACAGTCACAGCCAGGATACATGTACCGTCCGACCAGGAATCTTTCCCCTGTATCACCTCCACGCTGCACGACATGGCCGCGGTGTCGCACACTGCTCGTAGCAGCGCCCCGGGTGTTCCCCATTCACTGGGGAGGTAGGCCTCCTGTGACGGAACCACAGATATAAGAAGGAGAATATCATGCCTCAGGTAATAAGCTGATCAAGTAATTTTTGTATATTTTGTGTAATTTAAGATTGTTCACATCTTCCTAACAAATAATTATATATATGGAAACTATTATCAATAATTTAAAATAATTTATTAATTACATGTACTGTTGTAATGAACAAAGATTTAATAATAATAACAATAATAATGACGAAAACTACAGTGATGAAAATGAATGATCCTATAAATTTAAAATGTGATGATATTATTAGAATTATCTCCCTTGATGTGATGTGCATTTAAACACATATAAATTAAATAAACTGTCATATGCAGACATTTTATCAATGAAATACTTAATTCTTCATGAATTATCATCATACACATTTTCCAATATTTAAAACTAACATAAATTTAACTAGAATAAATTCAAAGTGCCTGTCTCACCCATCCACAATGGAGAAGGTATACCAGGAGTTATCTCCCTCTATTACTAAAAGTGTCTGATGTTCATACTTCTCAAAAGATTAATAATATCATTGTTGTGCTTCTAGTTAAATGGAAGATTAAAACACATATTTCCCATAAATGTATAAACAACTCTATAGTCAGTCACATACTTATTTGCAATTCCCATCATAGTAAATATACAAAACCAACCTAGGTTAGTACTTAGTAGGTATATAGAATATCAGACATTGTCATTAAACTGCTGTCAATATTGTTTTCAATACACAAATATTCATTACTTACTTGTAATTTAGAGAGCTTGGAATTTGCAACAAATATTTTCTTGGAAGTTGAGAAAATGGAAGCAAGTAGTTCAACATATTCGTGGTGGAGAAGATTGTGACTCATGGCAGTAAAATTTGACATGAAAATATTACTGAAGAAAATCTGGAAATAGAAGGTACATTTTATCAATTTGAAATCTGATCTTTAGATATTCAATTCTAAAAAAAAACCTGCAACATAAAAAATACACATTACCGACAGATTTGTTATGATAGTATTAAAAAGAAATGATTTAGAAATGCCTCGGGCAGTATATGGCATTTGCATCAATGCTTTTAACCCTTTCCCTGCTATATTATGCACAGCCACAGCTGTTGTGCACTTTACTCTTTACAAATATACACTATTTGAACTATGACCTCAATTGTACTACTGACTGCATCTAAGTCTCATGCTGGCTTCATCAACAAACACATTATTCAAAATGTTTGTTTCAGTTAAATACCTTTCAATGTAAAATACATGTAGACTATTACCCTGTAATCAGTGGACAATGTTTGTACAAGTGTCTGGAAGTCTTCATGGGTAGATCTTACAGTGTACATATTAGAGAGGTGTGCACCAGAACAGGCTCGACCTGAAAATATACACACACACACAATATTTAAAAATTAATAAGATGCATGGTTTGAGAAAGAATGTTAATCAAATAGTCTTTTAATAATATTAATGCAAGAAATCCAAGGAAAAGGATAATTTCCCATTCCTGCATTTTCCCGAATTCCTGTATGATTTCCCCTAAAAACAATAATACACACACCGCTGTCCTTGCTATGTGTTCTGTCAAGTGTCACTCCTATAGCAGTTATGTTACGACTGCTCCTGGCAACATGGGAGGCTATCTTGCAGCCGCCGATCTCCAGAAAACTGCCAGGCCGAATCTCACTCTTAATCAACATCCAGTATCGAGAGTCAACTGAGATGCCAGGGTGTTGGTTGGCTAAAATAAAACATGAAAATGACATCCATACATTAATAAAATCCTGAGTTTCTAAAGTCTACAGCACATTCCAAAAAATTACCTCAATCTTTCAACAAAAAGCTAGAAACCTAATAATCGAAAGCCTCATTTAATAACAGCACATTTCATATTCTCTGCTGACTTAAAATTAATGCTGCATTGCTGATTGTCAAACAATATTGCATAAAGATAACAACAACAACAACAATTCATATAATGATATAGATAACAAGTTTGGGACTAATATTCAATTGTAGACTTGTAAATAGTTTTAATATAAATTGTATATGGCAGCCAAGGCAAAAACTACAAGTAGCAAAACAAATTCAAATAAAATAATGCAAAATCTTTTCAAAAATAATTCAACTGTAAAACTGGCCAATAACATTAGGAAGCAGTAAAATGATCAGGCTCCGAGATTATGAAACTTTTCTGAGTACGATTTTATAAACTCAGAAAATGTTTTTGAGAATAGCATGTGTCATGTGAGTTGAGCACAAAAACGTACTCATAAAATTTGCGTAACCTTGGGGCAAGGTGTATTCACTTTTCTTGACTTCTCTCCACAACCCTCTCTTGTACATGCTCCATATTCTTTCAGTGAGGAGTGTTGTCTCTATATTAGACAAATCAAGTACATTCTCATCTTCCTGGAATGGAAATATGTAAATTCGAATCATAATACAGAATGCATTTGGCTATAATTTACAGTGTATAGATTTTTTAAATTTGTTTATGCAAATCTTCTAAATTTCATATTTTGGGAAATTGGCTAGGTAGTACA
Source organism: Lepetodrilus tevnianus (assembly GCA_032361465.1). Classification (NCBI taxonomy): domain Eukaryota; kingdom Metazoa; phylum Mollusca; class Gastropoda; order Lepetellida; family Lepetodrilidae; genus Lepetodrilus; species Lepetodrilus tevnianus. Next base: position 490 of record JAUTBX010117915.1, on the reverse strand, counting down.
AAATTAAAATTAAAAGTAGATTTTGTTCCTGCTTTTCATTCCATAAAGTATTTACAAAGATAAAGTCTAGACAGTGTTATTGTAAGTCACATGAATCGTGACTGTTTTTATACGTGTAGTGTCCCCTTTTCGGGGTAACCTCGCTTTCGTAGTACTTACTAAAACGCTACTCCGTCCTCCAAAACTCAAAGAATCACATCACTTGTCAAATATATTTGACATCTGACACTTGCCCTGTTATACCGCACAGAATTGGTATAAATCCCAACGGTAAACGTAAGTATGCAGTCCAACAATGTGAAACATTAGAAAATGTGCATTTTCGCTTAATGCACTTTTTACCGTGGTGTACAAAATTCGCAAATAAATAATTCCAAGCTCTAAAAAATATTACAGACACATCATCTTCTAACTGGCATGTCTAGCATGATATTCACGTGCACTCAATGGAATGTGTCTTGTCGATTTCAAAATACGCAGGATCCCGTTT
>JAUTBX010117893.1:0-11501 GCA_032361465.1 Lepetodrilus tevnianus | reverse complement strand
TGTCTAAAATCCTGTTGGCTAATTGTAAAATCTGTTTGTTAAAAAGTGAGTCCAAACTTTCAACACTGCACCCAGAAGTTTTGCCACCAAGATTAACATTTTATTTCAGTTTATTTTTATTTTTAAGCGAAAGGCCACCAAACCAAGACTGAACAGAAAATATTAAACTTGATTGAATACAACACTTGTAAAATAAAGACATGATTGTAGAGTCAACATTAAAAGATCTAAGTTTCCTAAGGAAGTGTAAACGGGTCTGGCACTTCTTGTATATAGCGTCTGTGTTTTGTGAAAAGGAGAGTTTATTATCAATATGTTTCAGATCATAACTATGTTGATTACTAACATAACATATAACCATGTTTCAGGTGATAAAGATGCTGATAACAATTATAATTGTGTTCTTCTTGTGCTGGGGTCCGAAACTCATTCTCAAGATACTGCAGAGAATGCACGTGCAATTCATGTACCGTCAGCCTGCTTTTACTACAAAGGTATGTACATGTTTTTGTGCATACGCAAATGTATGCATACACGTGAACGTGGAGGCCAACTTAACACTCTTGCTGGAGGCAACCGGAAATGCCCCAAAGAACAGTGCCTGTGCTTAATCCAGCAGGGAGAGGGTTAAACACACCCACAATTGCTCGTTTTACGTTAAGGCCCGTCTACACTATCAACATTTCGACAACATTTCCACAACATTTGTAACCCGACACCGTGCGTCCCAAATGTTTCCTAAATGTTGATAGTGTAGACGGGGCAAAAACTTGTATCGCAACATGTATCCCAACATGTTGCCGAAATGTTGATAGTGTAGACGCTGCTTAACTGTCGAGGGATGATCAATTAAAGAATATATACATTATATAATAGTACAGCATTAAATATTCGTAAATAACTTGTAGTATTTCAATTAAAAACTTAAATACATCAGATTGGGAACAGAATCAGTTTCTTCTGAACACGCGACCAGCTGTAATAAGTGTGCCATTGACGACAAGGATGCAGCTCAGAGAAGTATATATAGTATTTATAATATATAATATACAATCAATATTCTTAGTATGCTTATACGACCACCGCAATCACTTCAAAATACCACCGCCAAGAGTAAAGATGCATGCAGACCTAACGCAGGAATCGGAGCGTTTCCCGAACGTTTTAGGCCGGCTTCGTGGCGTAATGGTTAGAGCGTCGGCCCTGAGTGCGAAAGGTCGCGGGTTCGATCCCCGGTTGCGTCATACCAAATGACGTTAATAGGTGGTACTTGTTGTTTCCCTGCTTGGCGCTCAGCATTAAAGGGGTAAAGCAAAGACTGGCCAGCTCGGAGTCAGTATACTGCGCCTGAGTGTGGTATCATTGTACTATCTGAGACATCATATTCTAAGTGAACTAGCACTATATAAACTGGTGGAAATCCAGACTAGTCAAGAAGTACATATGCATGCAAGTCATGATATTAGTGAAAAATTATAGAAAGTGACTTTTAACCCAAAATCAACCAACAAACAGAACGTTTTAGGTGTGGACAGTTCGTGCATTTTCATAAGAAAGTATCAGTGTGGGGAAAACACAGCGAGACCCACTTCAGCTCCAGCGTTCAAACCTTAACTGGACGTATGATTGTCTGCGGTAAGTTTATCAACGTTGTCGTATTAATGGTCTTATTAGGTCAGCGACGAACATAATTCAAACCGATACCGACACGTGTCGTGAAAATCAACCAAGGACAGACTTTACGATGTCTTCTTCCCATTGAACGAAGGAACCAAAACCAAAGGTTACATTGCGTTATTAGTTCTGAATATTGTATTATCTGCAAATACGGAATGCCCGCGGGTTGTGACATTTTCCAAAGCTACATCGCCGTCCAGGATACCAGTATATCAGTACTGAGAACTTCATCAACCGCGTTCAAAGAGAACACGCCTCTGGTGCCTAAATGGGAAACGTACCGCAAAACCAGGACAAATGCTACAAAGCCAAGAGGTCCTTTCCACATGAAAGACGGCTGCCGTGTAAAAGTCATCGGATACAATATACCGCCAACCTTTGTAACAGAGTCCTCACCCACTGGGACGAACGGCATCCAAATTGTCTTGTCTTACAACAGCAAGCATACGTGCCTCAACACACGACCCAGACAACCCATGCCACTTAGGCCTGTGTTGGTTGGGCTTTGATCGCTGAACCTATGTTCCTTAATTTGATGTTTGTACCTTACCCTTTGACGCTGCAATCATGTTGTCTACTTGGGGGGAAGTATACATGCCGGTATTCCTTCGAGCATATACATGTGGGATTCTTGTAAGAGCATGCACAGTTCATACGTGCACGTACATACCGCTTGTTTTGCATATGCATCATTGTGAGCCCCATACTTATAGTTACAACATAATTAAGATGCTAATAATAGTTTGCATAATAATACTATATTTCAACGGTATCAAACAAGTTCACATCGCTCGCGTTTGAAGCTGTACCAGCGATGTATAGCCATAAAATGACATTTATTATCTCTTCGGTGTATGCAACCTAGATCATACATCATGATGCCAATATCAGAGTTGTTGATGTCAAACAAAAGGTTCGGTGATCAAGTAGATATGCGTGGTTTATTTGCACGGCATCTCGCGTTTATGATTAAACACCGGTTCACGATAAGAGAGGTCAGAGGGCACGGGACCACATAACGCATCTAGGAGTAATCGAGTCCATACCGGAAGTGGCACTCTGTTACTGTGATAAACTCTCTAACGACTGCCAAAAGTTAATGGCAACAGCAGATCATGCTTACAGAGTTACTTGTGTAGCAATACGCTCGTTCCGTCGAATGGGACATTGGCCAGAGTTTTAGGAAAGGGTCGTAACGTAAGCCCATGGCGTAAGTCATGGAACACGCCATTTATTTGCTATAGCCGGAAATTACGTTAATCTCGATATTTGCCAGGATTTCGGGTACGACTCTCAGACGAAGGCATGCACCAGGATCTCACCAACATATTTAGCATAGCTCACACGAAATATGAATGCAATCTGCAATACTAGTATACGCGTACTGAACGTGCATATGGAACATCGCACGGGTGAAGCTCCTATTGTACACGGGCGGAAGGAACCGAGGAACCCTCAGCCGTCCACCTGCATGACATCATCTTCTTTCATGTCTCCGTCTCAATGCGAATCCACATGGTGTTGTTTGTTATCTCTGTTCGTGGCGTCATCACACCTCAGGCAATGCCAGGATATCTGGAGCAAGTAGACCCATGTGGGTTACCACCAAGAGGTGCATAATGAAGACATTAGTATACCACGTTCATCCAGACTCATCATACGTACACGTGTAACTATTGTGTTATAAATAACAATAGTTCTCGCGACGGGGAATCGTAAGTACGTCATATAACATATTATGCACTTTACGGGATTTCCGATTCCGATTCAGTTGTATTCTCGGAAAAGTACCAATTTATGGTACATGAGAAAAATAGGGATACGACTAATATACAATAATTAAGTATGATCAACGAGAGGTGCGATGACGTATGTTACATACGTCAAATGTATTTGATAGAATTCCCGATTCAGATTCAGTTTTATTCGCGGAAACTGCCAGTTAATCGTACATGAGAAAAACAGGGCTACCGTTAATATACAATAATTAAGTGTAATCAACATTAGGTATGCGGACGTAGGATAGACAGCGAGTCAACAGTAATACTGATTTGTTTAGAACAGAATGCACATGTACAAGCATCACGCATATATCTGCATTGATCTGGGCGGTTAACTGTATGGTCGTCCTAAAGATCAACAACACGTCCTGTCTCTTTGAAGTTTACTAACACAAATCGTAACGTAATTGATAATCTCAAACTCACGACATAATAAGTTTGTTACAACGATAACACTGTCGTACGCGAACGATAAATAGATAATTGTGTTACTTTACCGAGGTAGTTCATGCGCGTGATTTGATAGTTCTTTAACGGCGTCATGCAGTGACACAGACTGGATGATTGATTTGGTTTACAACAGCATTTATAGTGTTACTGCCCAGTTCAATTTATCATAAAGATTAAATGTACATGTAATTACTTTATGCGCAGCACTGGACCTAAATGTATACATGGTTGAGAGGAGATGCGGTTTTAACATAATAACTGATCGTGTATACTAAATACGTATTTGCTGCGACAATGAATGCATGAATAAACATATAAACAGAAATTAATGAAATTTAATAACTATTTTTATAACAATAATGACAATGATATTATTCATAACCTTCATTAACAATTACTTCTACTTCATTTCAGATTGTCGTAGACTGCTTGCCATATGTTCAGTCCTGTTTGAACCCAATAATATACGGGTTTATGTCTAGAAACTTTAGAAAGAGCATGCGGACCGCGTGCAGGACACACGTGTGCAAAGAGTCGACCCTGCGGTCCTGTATGGGTCGGAAGGTTCTTGGATCCGACTACGAACTGGAGTCTAGAGCCACCAGCTCCAACGGCACCATCCACACCAAGATATCGCTAAGGACTAAGAGCAGCTCCTCCGAGGATTGACTGGCACGCCGCTGCACTAGGTGGCTGCAGTGGATCTTGTGTCAGTGTCAGGACGACGACGGGTACGAGGACGTGAACACCTATGCTTGACGTGTGTGCGGTAGGCGGCGTCTTGGTGGACATACGGCAGTAGGAGGCCTCTTGGCGGACATACGGCAGTAGGAGGCGTCTTGGTGGACATACGGCAGTAGGAGCCGTCTTGGCGGACATACATTGCGTGGACATTGATGTGCGGCATCACGTATACAATTGAATGCATGATCTGGCAACAGTTCCGCTCTACAATCAAGCATATGCGTGGAAGCTGGTGTACTGCATCATACAGCCAACATTGCTGCTCTGCCACCAAGCAGCTGCGTGGACATTGATGCACTGCACCACGTGTAATCTACAACTGAATGCATGCTCTGCCAACATTGCCGCTCTGCCACCAAGCAGCTGCGTGGACATTGATGCACTGCATCACGTGTAATCTACATCTGAATGCATGATCTGCCAACATTGCTGCTCTGCCACCAAGCAGATGCGTGGATTCTGGTGTAGACAGTTACGATTTACGTCGATTATGAGACAATCTGAAAGCATGAAACTCTAGGTGTGATCGCTGAGCAGTCCTTAGTCGAAAAGGATCTTGCCCTGTTATAGTACTGGGATGAATATCCGGATACAGCAGAGAATGGGTACCCGTTAGGATAACTGGACATGTTAATGATAACCCTATTGCGTTTTGAACAGCAGCTTGGGTTGTATACTCTCCAGGTAGTGGAGGAGGACAACTAGAGCATACTGATCAATTGATAATAATGCAGCGCCATGAACACGCTTTCGAGCACATTATTATCATTATTATTATGACTACTGTTTGAAGGACAAGATAGGCGGCACTATTTTAAAGCGACCCTGACAATAATGAGCTGAACTGAATTATCTCCCCCCAATCCGCCACATCTTGCCAATCATCGTCATCACACCCACGACTAAGTTGATTTGAAGTGCTAATTCCGTTACAAGTAGAATATATGGTTCTTGACATGATTAAAGTGACAACCAACAGATGTTGTGGAACGGAATACAGAACACGTTAACTTGATACACTGAAGACACACCACACTTGTGGTGTTGGTACAGGGACATAGTCTAATCTGCCGCGTTACTTTCTTTCACCACACGTGTGCATGGACACGTAATTCCATCGTTCATGACACTGTTATAATTACTTCCGGTCAAGACGGAAATGCCCAGGTGTGCATCCGGAACATAAACAAAATACGATTGGTAGCCTTGCTCGGCTTGAACCTTTATCTGTCTCCTTTGTGTTCTAGATGACAAAAAAACGAAAATTCGACACTATTAATTATGTATACACATTACCAGAACAATTTTCCTTGAATCATTAATAATACTACATGTTATCAGTTCTCATTGATTACGTTTAATAAAAGGGGGAATTGATTAATGTGTGAACACTAGTATTGATTAACGCATACATTGAGATTTATTTTAAGGAGCATAGAACCGCTTTCAAGATTATTTCACTTTTACGACTTGCCGTCAATATAGGAGGGAACCTGCAACACCCGTAGTGCAGAGCCATGCAGTAAACATGCAAGCACCGGCTGGTACTGACGAACGAATGATGATAACTGTATGGCCACGTGTACAGTACGGATCTTTTCATGAGTACGTTGGAAAGGTTATGCATATTGATGCATGTTCAACGTGGTGGATATGAGCTTGGATTGATTGTAAATAAGACGTAGCATAACTAAGAACAAGTAAATAAGGCATCGAACAACTAAGAACAAGTGAGTGCATGAGTGATCGAACCATACACAGGCAGTCCAGTCCTAAACTCAACAACATAAGTTTAGGGCCAGAAGATATTTTGTTGGGAAGGTTTCCTACAAATATCACCAGGGGTCCGTTGCTCAGAACAATTGTAGAGCTACAATAATTGTAACTGGGCTCCCGCCACAATAAAAAGCGCTGACCTTACAATAATTGTAGGCTACAATCCGCTACAATAGTTCTGAGCAACGGGCCCCAGGACCAGAGATTCCGAAACATTTTTCTACTATGATTTCATGCTCAATTCAAAGTTGTGTTCCCCATATAAAATGTAAGCTTGCTCATGAAATCGTATTCAAAAGGTTTCGTAATCTAGCGGCAGGCGTACTGGTGTTGTATTACAAACTAGCTACCGCATGGTGTTTAATCAATACATCACGCTTGTAATAGAAGAAGAAGAATGAATGTTTATTTATTTATGTGTCATGTGATGAATACAAATACAACGGTAACATACAATAAGACACATTTTTAAAAGCACGTAATATATAGTGAGCTACGCTACACATAAAGACTAGTCCGCCTACACCATCCTCTATAATAATGGCCTTTACTATGTACATTACCTCAGGCGGATTAGCAGGCAATGATCAATTGTTACAGAAGTTGTTTCTACTCTTGGCTTCCTGCAATCTCGTTATTTCATTCCATCAGAAAACATGTAAATATATGCACACTAATCATTAGTCTTCTTAATGGGAAGCCGATCTGCGGCAAACTAACTACTGTCAAATCAGCATGCGAAATGACGTCCTTGAAACGCTGACCGTTATGCATATTTACCATCCGTCAAATACGGATGTTACGTAAACATAATGAATGGGATTTCGAGGACCGTGACGTGCAATAACATATACAGACATTTCTCGTGGAATATGCTTCGATTGTTATCAAGTTATCACATAAACCAACACAGTGCGTACAGGCGTAATACCGGTAACATATAACATATGTATACAAAAACATGCATATATCTAAATGAATATATACTCAACAAAATAAATTAAGAACTGGCAAATAGTTGCAAGGGAAGCTTTCTACGAATGTATCAACTCTCCTTGATGAATCTGTTGGGATTCGTCTTCCAATGCGTCTGCAAGTTCTTAAAGAATTCCCGGAATCTTTACAAGTTTGGCAATTCTTTGTTGTTAAAAATATTATAAATATATATTTATATATCTACAACAACTATTGGGCATTTATTAATGTTGTTGCCCAATTAGTAAGCTTGGCTTGTTGTACATTTATCAAATAAGAAACTACGATATCAGGCCTGCCATAGTGCTTTAAATATTTAAAACTATCTGACTACGGAGATCAGTTCCAGCGCACACATGCATATTGATGATTCAGGGAGGGCTTATTGTCAAGATATGACTGCGATCATTCAATAAGATACATGTGTATTATCTACGCAATACGTCAGCCCACGTTCCTCAAATACGAAATCCTCCCCGCTGACGCAGTTAACACATTCACATCTGGAATGTGGACATAAGATGATTATTTATACATGTAGCTTTAATTCCCCAAAGAACGGTGTCTTATACGCCGTAATATACGCATATGTTAGGTGGGAACAAGCACATTCTAGTCAGTATACAGTCACAAGCTACAGGAAATACTATTGGAATGATTACATAGCAAATTACCAAAATGAATTTTTAAAAACCCGCAATGTTTTTTTTGTTTCCTAATGTTCAATGCAAAACGAATTAGTTTAAATTTAATCTAAATTCGTTTTCGCTCTTCCAAAACAAATTTGGTTTATTAAAAAAAGTAACGGAAACGATCTAAGATTTACTTTTAATTATATACCTAAGTACGGTTTATATTAACACTGAATTTAGTGTGAAGCATTGCTTAAGAAGCAGCGCATTAATATAAGGTCATGTATACTTAGAAACATAAATGTCAATGACTAAGATTGGACATTTTATTGCAATCGTGGTAATTTTCATGGAACGTAATTAGAAAGAAATTGACTTGTATCTGTTTGTTATGGCCCCCGCACAATATACCAAACTCTCTTCTAATGAATTGTTGGGAAATGTTAGATCAGCATTATTTCCAAAGAAATTGCAAATAGTAACACATCTTAATACCCAGTTTCTCATCTAGGAAGGGCATATCTATTAAATGCTGTGTATATATAAGCGAGCGTTGTCCGTACGTTATATGGATTTGAGGACATATAAAGTCCGGCTGGCAAATTGAGAGCCGTGATTTAAGATGAATACAGAGTATAGAACTGTATCAAGTTGAACGAACTTTGACTTTCTGACGTAGGATACTGACGTAGGATGTCCCCACCCCCGGGAGATGTTGCAGAGTTAACCCACTCCATGCTGGATGAGGCAAAGTCTCTGCTCACAGTCCGGTTGCCTTAAGCATGGAGAGGGTTATACATTACAGCAAGTCGGTGGAGAATTAATTTTGATCATTCTTTGCACTTTTAATTCTTCCATGCTGTCTTCAGTGGCTTGTATGTTTTAACTGTCCAACTGTCATTGATCTTGAACTACCGGTATTTAACTCGTTGACATTGAACTATCCTGAAGATAATTTGCATCCAGAAGTACATACAGTGCGCAGTGGGCAATTATAATGGACGGGTAGGAACACCACAATTAACTTACTAGACTCCTTGAGGATTCCAATAATGTAAATTAGAAAATATATCACAAGGGTTAATTCTCTGTGAGAAGTACATTGTTTCAAAGAATGCAGAGTAAGCTTTAACCCTATCCGTGCTTGATTAGGCACCGGCACTGCTCTTTAGGGCATCTCCGGTTGCCTGCAGCATGGATGTGGTTAAACAATGCTAATTATGGCTTCTGATGTGCTATTGCTATTGCTGGTTATTGGCGAGCGCGTAGGCTACATACACTAACGTCACATTATCATGAAGAGAACAAGTCTTCATATGCACTGGCACTGTTGGGTAGCGCAATATCACCTCCGTGATCACTGCCATGCTACTAGTAAATGACTCCCAATGGCTGCACAGGAAACACAGCATCTGTTGGGTGCCCATCTCATCGTGGTACCACCTGGAATGCTATCACTAAAAGCCGGACTTATATACACACAACCTCCGATTAGGTTTATGCATCGGTAACTTATGCTGCTCTTGTCTGGTGGCAATTTTCAATGCAGTCAGAAGACGATTTGCGCGGTAGTGTGCCAAATAAAACATATCTCTGGAAACTGGGGAATGTCAATGCTATGCAACTGACGATAATGATGCCAAGATATAGAAGAAGAAAAGTGCACCGTCTTGGTGTACTATACAATCGGAAGGGGGTATGTGATACCTTGTATCTGAGAACCAGAAAACACAGACAGCTCACATTATTAACCCTGACCCCGTTACCTGGAACCTTTGATACCCGGTGTCGCACTATAACTATTATGGATGTAAAATAAGGTAGCTGCCAAGCTGGGTCTGGGTTAATATGTCGCCAAACCGTTACTTGCATTGAAAGTATGTCCATTTAGTCAGCAGGTATGTAATAACGCACCGATCTGTCATATAATAATAATAGCAAAGACTTGCAGACTTCTCAAATACTAGTCGCTAAAATTGAATTTACAAGCTACACTTTAGAAATATTCATACCCATGAAGACGTTTTCTGTTTGATTTCTTTTTTCTTTTTAATGGTGACTATATAACTGGTTCTGTACTATATTAGCCATTGCACATTTCAGCGGCATAGCCCTAGACTAGTAGAGACTAGGTTATAAAACAGTAGGCATGAAGGAATAATACAATTTAAAAGAAAACTCATATCAGGAATACTGTTGATGAATATGAAAATGGGAACACCAAAGGGAAAAGTGAAACAAAATGAATAAAAGTTAATTTTCCATATATATATAATAGAGAAGGGTGAAATAAATAAAATATGGCATTTATCCATTGACATTCTTCGTTATCTATCAACGTTTGATGTGGCAAACTCAATATTTTCCTTTCCTTTAAACTTCCGATCGTCACATAGACTACTAAAGTAACAAACACTAGAACAAATGAATCATTATCAGATATAACAATAGATGATCACGTTGTAAAAATACAGTGAAATAAATGGGAAAAATAAAAGGCAGCTAACCTAGCAAGAGGGAAACATTAGGTGCCTACTTCAGAATCTGGTTGAGGCTTTTTGTACGCGTACATACTACCGTAGCTTATCCTGGAACCCCTAGCCATTCATCTATCACAGTCTATCACATATACAGGATGACCAATGTATAGGCTTCACTCTTCATCAGCTCTATACAGTACTATTATATCCCGCTGCGTTTATTGCAGCCTTCATAGAACGTCATAATGTCATATTTTATTACAACCAGTTTCCTCAAGGCAATCTAAGGCGGATTGAAGTTGAAGAATTATTTCGATTCACTCGGCAATACCCATTTATTTGGTACAATATTTTGCTAGCCGGTGTTAAGAATGGTTGTAATATTCCCAATAAATATAGGCGCGTCTTGGCACATGAAATTGATTTAGCATCTTGAAGAGATGAGTCTGGTTATGGGCATTGTGAATGGAAGCGCAATTGTCCTAATTCCGGTGTACTATTCATACCAGTGAAGGAAATTGAACGGACTAGACAGACCTAGATAATCCGAAATGTATTTAAAAGCCAAACAAATATATATCATAATATACTTTATAAGTATTGTATTGTAATTATCTAAAATAAAATAAACTATCTAATTCATGGTATATATTTGTTTTTAAGCTTAATCATTAATGTTTATGAACAGTATACATGTTATACCGGTAGACAAAATACATGTATAGAGATTTTTGTTAAAGGAAGTTATTTATTGTTACTACTACAACATATACTACTACTACTATTACTACTACTACTACTACTACTACCACCACTACTACTACTACTAGTAGTAGTAGTAGTAGTACTGTAGTAGTGGTGGTAGTGAATTCACTCTAGGAACTTCAGCCACTAACTTCAGCCTGGTAGTAGCAGTGGTATAAATAGTAAAAGTAGTAGTAGTAGTAGTAGTAGTAATAGTAGTAATAGTAGTAGTAGTAGTAGTA